>PVIA01000813.1:0-304422 GCA_004024845.1 Tonatia bakeri
TTTATTTTGTTCATTAGATTCCACATATGGGTGAGATCACATGGAATTTGTCTTTACCTGACTGGCTTATTTTACTTAGCATAATGTTCTCCAGGTCCATTCATACTGTCACAAAGGGTAGGAGTTCCTTCTTTTTTATGGTTGAGTAGTATTCCATTGTGTAAATGTCCCATAGTTTCTTTGTGCACTCATATACTGGTGGACACTTGGGTGGTTTCCATACCTTGGCGATTGTAAATAATACTTCAATGAATAAAGGGTTGGTTATGTTTTTTCAAATTAGTGTTTTGGGTTCTTTGGGTTATATTCTCAGAAGTGGGATTACTGGGTCAAAAGACAGATCCATTTTTAATTTTTTGAGGTATCTCCATACAGTTTTCCACAGTGGCTGCACCAATCTGTATTCCCACCAACAGTGCAAAAGGGTTCCCCTTTCTCCAGATCCTCACCAGCACTATTTTGCACTATGAACAGACTTTTACCCAAGCATAACTTATAAACTGTGCTTTGGTGTTTTGGAAAATACTAAGGAGTTGTGCAGAATGCTTAAATAGTATAACATCACATAATATAACACAGGAAAATAGTATTTGTTAATAACAACTATAATCTCATCACAGTTCTGAATTGCCTAGGGTCAAGGTAGCAGATACAAGTTTTCTAACTTCTGTTTTCACTTGAACATTTGAAATTTGTCATCAGCCCTGAGTGAATAATGTTTTTTTCATAATTAACAGCCTCTTTTTCTACATTATCAAGAAACTGCCTACTAAATACCAAAGTCTGAGCACCATGTATATCGTCAAAGTTCCTCCTTCATTTAAAAGTTGTATATGATAAAAGTGGCTAATTTGACTCGTAGATGAGACAATGAAGCATGTGCTTTTTCTCAAAGCAATCGTCATATTTTGGTATGCAGCCAAAGAGTTTTATGTTGCATTTTGTCCCATAAAGTATTAAAAACATATAATTCAAGGAGATTTAATAAGATTAATAACATTTACTACTTTATCAAGGCATTCTTAGGTGAAACTGGACTTTGTTTTTCCCCTGCAAATTTATGGCAGGGAAGAAAATAGTAACTACTATAGAGTTTGATGCCACTGCCTTGATTTATGATAAAGAGCCACCTATATTTAGGTACCATCTGTGCAAATATTGTCACAGTGAAAAGGCAAATAACATCATAATTTTATTACGAGAAAACTTTTGACCTCAAAGATTTTCTAAAAGAATCTCATTACTCCCCTCCTGCCTCAAGGTCCTTCCCATCTCACCCTCAGGAGTACCAAATGGTACATAGACTATACTTTGAGAAATGTTGACCTGTTAATTAAAAATCATTTACTTGTGACCTCAAATTCAATTTTTAAATCAATGCTCTCTACAACTCAAATTATTTGTATATTAATGTTTTCCCACATGAAATATATGTATATGAATTGGTAGTATTTTAAAAATATTTATTAAAATATTATTTGTCTCAATTTTTGCTTCAGACCTCCCTTAATTTTTTTTACCTGAGCAAGAGCCCCCCTTGATTCATTCTAGTCTCAGGCCTGCTGGCAACAGAGCACCAATTTAGGCAGCAGAAAGCACTGTGTAAAAACTGGGAGGCAAAGGAGAACATGGAGTTCGTAGTGTTTTCCTAAAGATTTATAATCTTAAATTATAGATCTTTTCCTAGAATAGTAATGCATAAATTAAACAACATAAAATGACATATTTTAAACCACATAAATTAAGCACTGCCAGTATGCTGTTATCCAGGGAATAGCTGAAATTATTGTGATATAGATGAAAGAAAATTCTATATATATTCTAGATTTGCCACTTCTAAGTTTATGATCTTTGACAAGTCACCTACGCTCTTTGAGCCCCTTTTCTGCAAGGTGGAAATCATAATGCTCCTGTCACAGGTTGTTATCAAGTTGAAGCAGGATAATGAACATGGTGCCACCAAGTTAATTAGACACAGGTCAGAATTCTAATGATTGTTTAGGTAATGACTGTTGGCTTGACTGTATCAGCTATTATAATTGAGCCCTGCGTACAAAACCTCTGTGTTAGAAAACTTATTTTGGTTCTTATGTTACACATGATTTTCCTATCCATGGTCTGTACATTTTTGCCTGAATAGACAATGTTAGCTATCCTGTGCCTTATTTCTATATTAATATCTCATATGGTATTTGAAAACTTGAACAATAATATGAAAATTAAAAAGTTACCATTAGTTTGAGCTTACTGAAAGTCAAGCACTGTGTTTGACACCTCATTTGTTCTCACAAGAGAGAGATATATTTCTGTGGATTATACCTTGCCTTTATTTAAAGTTTTGAAATTACAATTTTATGTTTAGAATTTCTATTTCAATTGGCAAAAATGCATTAATTTTTTTATTGTATACTAAGTGAGAACCATACAATGATTTCCATATTGCAATGTAATGCTGTTAAAAAAATATATTTTGGCTTACAACATCCTATAACTGTTGACCTGGAGTATGTTCAGCTGCTGGCCTAGGGTTGATGTGCTCTACGTATTGTTAAAGAATAATTAATCATGCATATGTGAACATAAACAGATTTTACAGAAACTGTCATTTTCCTCATGATCAAAAGTACTAGCTCTTATCATTTCTACATATATTTTTGGGGGGGCTTTCTTAATAAAAATCAATATTTACTCTTACATTTTTCATGAAATTACTTTTTATGCTTGGATTTAAATTACATTGAACAAATTTTAAACTCTTCAAAGGTATACTTAATAGTCATATTTTCTTTTTCTTTATTTAAAAAAAATGAATTGCTATCTCCAAGCAGTTTTATTATTGTGGCTCTTTCAAAGTTTTCTATATTTAAGTGAAATTTAACTTTTTATGGCTGTCACTAACTTTCTTAGCAGACCCTATCAATTTTTGTGCCAATACATTGCCTTTTCCTAGAATAGTAATGCATTCTGTGAAGTGGTAGATAGTACTGTACTACACGGAATGAAAAAACTGATTAATTGCTTTTAGAATAGTAAATGAAGCCTTTTACTTTAATGAATATTTCAACAGAATCAATTCACTTTGTCTCTCTAAAGGCAAAATCCCACAGGGAGAATTTCTTTGGGGTGACTTAGAGAGCAAATCGGAACCTCTGTGAGGTTAGCATACGACCATACATTTTCACAAGCACTTAGATTATCTATATTCCTCTAATATATTACCCCTAACTTAAAATGCATTCCATTTCAAGAGTTTAGATTTACAAATTATGCTTGGGTACTGTGAGTGGTGAGGCCAGGGCATGGGTTCTCTTTATCTGAGATGTGTCTGTTCTAAGTATACTGCTGAAGTTGGGTTGCTTAAAAGGTAGGAGAGTATAATGGATAGGTTAGTAGACAAAGAGCATGTCTATGTGTGGTAAAGGAAATGAACTGCCTCTTAATTCCTGTGAGCTTGGTGCAATACAACTCATTTACATGACATTGCAATTTAAATCTTTGAACTAGCCTTATCATATAATCATGGTCTTAGATTATAAACCAAAAATCAAAGCAATTTGTTTTTTCTCCTTGCTTAAACATTTACCTATTTCTTTTATTTAGACTTTTGGGCCTCATTTTTCACTCATTTGCAATATAGTAACCTCATTTGTTATTAAATAGCTTTCATGAATTTATTTGTCTACACTGGAAAAAAGAGCATAATAATATTGTTGATAATAATTTTATTTAATTTGAATAAATTGTTATGCTTTCAAGAAGAAATATATTTTAAAGTTTTCCAGAATAAATATGTAGGGTGTGTATATATATGTTATATATATTCTGGAAAATTTTAGAACATTAAAATAGCACCCTTAGAGGTAAGATCAGTAGTCATTAAAAGAAAATGCACAGTTTTGGTCTTTGTGAGGATCTTGGAAATATGGAATTTTGCTGATTTTTAAGGAAAGTTTAGACACATGCCTCATGGTTGCTTAACACAAATGTATGGAGAGTAAAGCAGAACATAATGGATAATAGATGTTAGCATTCTACCACTCAAAAATAAGCTTTATATATATATATAAGAATCTTAAAATAGATTGCAATTTCTTCATTTGCATGTATTTATTTTAGTATTTGCTTCTGATTATATCTCTTCTTTGACAGATTTAAAATTAACTGATACTTCTATTCTTTAATCCAATAAAATATTCTAAATATATTCATTAAATTCAAATCAGTGCAGATTTATAAAATGTAGTGAAGTATTTCAATTGAGAGGCTAGCCAAGAGGGCATAAAATTGAATAATAAGGTACAGTACAAAGATAAATTGCAAGAAACACCTTCGAAAGTCCTGTTTTACACCAAGTCACACTGCAAAGATGTAAAAACTAGAAAGACATCACAAACTTCAACTAACCTATTCGATTCTTGGTACATTAGCATCAACAACAATGAGAGATAATAAAATCTTAGTTCTAATATTTAAATATCAGAAATTAGAGATTAAGGTAAATATTTGTTTGAGGATATGTGTAGAACAACATTTTTTTCCAGAAATTTTGTTGAGAAGTATAATAAAAAGCTGGTCCGGCTGCCCGCCACTATGAAAGCCAATACTTGAGAGGCAGGTGCTGATGTAAAGGAAAGTGGTTTATTTGCAGATGCTGGCCATCTGGAAGATGGGGGGCTCAGATCTCAAAGCCCATCTCCATATTTCAGTAGAGGCTGAGGTTTTTACAGGGAGGAAAAGGGAACAGAGCAAAGAGATCAAGGGAGAGGGTTGAAGGGTTCTCTGCCTGCCAACTAGCACAGTCCATTCCAATAAGGCAAGTGATGGCCCAGAGTGTGTCATCCTGGTTCAGTCATCCTGTTTTCATGTCATCCTGGCTCCATGGTTGAAGGTCTGCAAATCACCTGGAGTTGAGATACCTGAAGGTTGGGGTCTGTATCTTTGGAACTTAGTTCCTGGGATTCTTACACAAATATGCTGTTCATCTACAAACTGCATATTAGTCAGAATCAGCACTGACAAAAACAATGTCAAAAGAATGGTGGGGTGGGTTAAAATTTCCCACCCTTACAATTTCCTACTGTTACAGAAGTAACTTTATGATGAATCTCGGTATAGTATCTACAAATATAAAACTGGATTTCCTGTGTTTAACGCTCAAATGGGGTATCAGAGCCTCTTGCTTGAGCTTCCTCTAGCTTCACTCTCTCTCGCCAACAATTTTTGGGAGGTTTTCCAGACTTAGTTCATAATATCTGAGGAGGATTTGCTGAAAGAGACAGAAAACATTAAAAGATACAGTTAACATTGCTTCCAAGATCAAGTTTATATTCAATACAACAGTGAGATGATGATAGAAAATTATTATTCTCCACTGAGTTGTTTTACATTTGATTTCATTATAAAATATCTATGGAGTCTTTTGAGACACTTTAAAAAACTCATTTTACAAGATTCAACATATCCATGAACTGTTTCAAGTTGGACAATTCATATTTTCTCCTTGGAAGGTAACTCGAACAGCTTGGAGTAGAAGATTTAAGGAGGACATGAATATTTGAAGACACTGAAGAAGACTAACGCAACACATTACTGTAGTGTGAAGTTTGTCGCGGCCCTCATTAAACAGCTGGTCGGAACTAAGCTGAAAGAGTTTTTGTGACTGCTGTGAAAATGTGTTTGACCCTTTTGAGCCAATCCCCGAACTGGTTAGGAAGCATTATTCTGTGTCACTGTTTCTGATATTTAATAATGCACAGTCCTCATTTAAAAATGAATAGCTTCTGCAATGTTGATTATCTTAGTTTGTTCAGGCTGCTGTAATAAAAGACCACAAATAAGGCGGCTTACCAACGGCAGCACCTCTCTGGCTCTCACTTTTTTGGTCAGTGTAGCCAGAGGTGTACTCATTTGGTTGATTTCTCAATTAAACAGGTTGAGGTTTTGTAGATTTTCTTTATTGCTTAATTTTTTCCTATTTAATGTATTTCCATTTATAACTGTGTCTTTCCTGATATTTACTCCATCTTGTATCACTTCTTTTTCTAGACTCCTGAAGTTAAGCATTGATTTTTGGTTTTAGGTGATATTCTTTATATCAAAAACATTTAAAATGATAAATTACACCCTAAGATTGCTTCAGCTTCATATAAAAAAATTTTGGTATGTTCTGGGTTTTTATTATTATTCAAGGCATTATCTAATTTTCCTTGTCATTTTTTACTTGACTCATGAGTCATTTAGAAATATCTTCTTTACTTTCTAAATATTTAGAGCTCTTGTCAAATTATTATTGTTATTCTCAAAATTAATTCTGTTTCACTTAGAGAATTTCCCCATATGACTTTGATTAAATTTATCAAAACATTGATGAACTAAACATAATCTATATTGATTGATATCCCATGTGCTCTTAAGGAGTATATCATGCAAGTTATGTGGCAGTTAGATGAAGGAGATTTGTATATTTCAGAAGATTTTTTTTGGTATAGTTTTTCCATCATTTACTAGAGTGAGAGTGTTAAAATTTTTAACTATATTATTAAATATTTCTCTTTAGTTCTTTAAGTTTTTATTTTATGTATTTTAAGCTCAGTTACAAGGCATAGCTATATATTTATCATTATTATATCTTTAGCATATATAGAACTTTTTCATAATTAGGTGCTCTTGATTATTATCTTTAATAATATTTCTTTGAAGGATGCTTATTATTCTAATGTTTATTAAACCACTCCAAACTTTTTCATGCTTTTTTGTTTGCAGGGTAAATTTCCCCCTCTATATTGAACTATTTAAGTATGTACATTTACATAAAACGTGTATCCTAGAGACAACATAGTTAGTTCTTGCCTTTAGTTTAATTTTATTTTTACTTTACCTCAGCATTTTGATTGGAATGTTTAGTCCAGTTATATTTAATGTAACCAATGATGCAGTTGTATTGATTTATGATATTTTGATATTTATTTTCCCTTTGCCTTCATTTTTTTAAATTGGCCATGTTTCTTGTTTCTTAATTTATTTTTTGTCAGTAAAAAAGTAATATATTTTTAAAATCCTTTATTGGTATATCTATTTACATTGATATTCTTGTGATTATTTTGAGAATTAAAATATGCTTTTTAACCTGCTGCAATCTCCTTACATTTAATATTGAAATACTTCTGCTGAAATATTGGAAATGTACTTGCAGTGATATATTTTTGTTTATTCTTTTGCTAATGTTTTCATTTTTATTATATCTGTAGGCACAACAATATAATGCTGTAAATTTTGCTTTCAATAGGTAAGTGGTTTTAGGGAAAGACAAAACTGTGTGTATTTCTGTGTGTGTGTACACTTTTCATTTTTAGCATTTTAGTGCTTTTCATTCCTATTTGTCTTGCCAGCTGGGACAAGACAAATGTTTCAGGATGAAGAACTTATGATGCAGGTCTGGTGGTGATTTTTTCATCTAGTTGTTAATACAGACATGTCTTTATGTCATTTTTATTTTTTTTAAACACAAATTAATAAAGAAAGTTTTGTTGGCAGGTTACATATATTTTTATTTTAGTACATAGGATACCATGTTATAATTATAATGAGAACTAGCTGTCCATCACATCATTTTCTTTTGGATGTGTTTTCCCCTGAATGTAAAGGGCTTAGCTACTTTCAACATGTTCTTTGCATCATTGGTTTTCAGCTATACCCAGGAATGTGTTTGTTTTTTTTTTTTGTAGTTATTGTTGTTTTTATCCTGTTGGGGTTATTTATTTTAAAAAATCATTCATTTTTTAATATGCCTCCTTTTATACCTTCTCTCACTCTGGAATTCAGTTTTCATCTTTTTTTTTTTTTATCACCTGGTATTTCCCATGCATCTCTGAGGCTCATTTCCATTTTTTTAAGTACTTTCCCTATGCTGTCCAGGTTGAAAATTCTGCCATTTCCAGTCTCTGTTGAGATGACCTAATATGTATTCTTTTTCAATTATTGTACTGATTAACTTTTCCATTTTTTATAGTTTCTCTGTCTCTGTTTAAGTCCTTTGTCTCCCCTCTCACTGTGGCCTTTTCAATTTGTATATATTAATGAAAGCTATTTTGAAGTATTGGTTTGCTATGTCCAACATCTGTGTGGACTGATTTGGAATCATTTTTTATACAGGGCATTTTACCCTGAGTATAGTATAGACATTGCTTCCATTCCTTTGAATGACTGTAAAATATTGATTGGAAACTAGACACGGTAGATAAGAATGTAGTAGCGACTCAGATTCTGTTATCCTTCCCAAAGGGTTCTTAACTTTTTGTCTGGCAGGCATCTGACCCCCTAGACAAACCGTAAACTAAATTTTCTTCCAAAAGTAGCTGCTCTCTGCTCAGTTCTTGCCTACTGTTTAGTCTGCTGCTTATTTTAGCCTACTGCCATTTTATTCTGCCTCTCCAGAATTTTTCTCTGTACTTGCAGAGTTTGGTGATCAGCTGTGTGTTTGGGGATAGTTTATATCCCCAGATTGGGGGGTTCACCTTCTCTTCAGTCTGTTTGTTTCTGTGGAATGCTTCATAAATTTCCAGTTAATCACCAGTCTTTGTCTCTCAAAAGTGAAGTTCTAGATTCCTGTTGCCTAGCTGTGCAGATAACAGAAATGCATTCAGTTAAAAAAAACAGACACCCACAGCAATAAACTCAGAAATCTCACATAGTGAAGCTTGTCTGTCAAGGGAACATTCTTCTCTGGTTCCTGCATATTTTCATCATGAAAATATTTGAAGCTATAGTTATATGGCAAGGTAATCTTTCTTTTTTAAAGTACATTTTATTGATTATGCTATTACAGTTGTCCCATTTTTTCTCCCCTTTATTCCCTTTACCCTGTATACCCTTACCTCCAGCATTCTCCCACTTAATTCATGTCCATGGGTAGTACATGTAAGTTCTTCAGCTTCTCCATTTCCTATATTATTCCTTTTTAAATTTTTTTATTAAAGATTTTGTGTATTTATTTTTTAGAGAGGGGGGCAAAGAGGGAGAGAGAGAGGGAGAGAAACATCAATGTGGTTGCCTCTCATGCACCCCCTACTGGGGACCTGGCCTGCAACCCAGGCATGTGCTCTGATTGCAAATCAAACCAATGACTCTTTGTTTCACAGGTGGCTCTCAATCCACTGAGCTACACAAGCCAGGGCGTTTCCTAAACTATTCTTAACCTCCCCTGCCTATTTTGTACTTACCAATTAGGTTTCTTATTCCCTGTACCTTTTGCCCCCTCCTACTCCCTGCTAATATCCCTCCATGTGAGCTCCATTTCTGATTTTGTTCCTGTTCTAGTTGTTTGCTTATTTTGTTTTTGTTTGTGTTTTTTAAGTTCAGTTGATTGTTGTGAGTTTGTTGTCATTTCACTATTCATAGTTTTGATCTTCTTTTTCTTAGATAAATCCCTTTAACATTTCATATAATAAGGGCTTGATGATGACGAACTCTTTTAACTTGACCTTATCTGGGAAGCGCTTTATCTGCCCTTCCATTCTAAATGATAGCTTTCCTGGATACAGTAATCTTGGATATAGGTCCTTGCCTTTCATGACTTTGAGTACTTCTTTTCAGCCCCTTCTGAAAGGTTTCTTTTGAGAAATCAGCTGATTGCCTTATGAAACTCCTTTGTAGGTGACTGTCTCCTTTACTCTTGCTGCTTTTAAGATTCTCTCCTTATATTTAATCTTGGGTAATTTAATTATGATGTGCCTTGATGTATGCTTCCTTGGGTCCAACTTCTTTGGGACCATCTGAGCTTCCTGGACTTCCTGGAAGTCTATTTCCTTCACCAGATTGTGGAAGTTTTCCTTCATTATTTGTTCAAATGAGTTTTCAATTTCTTACTCTTCCTCTTCCCCTTCTGGCAACCCTATAAAATATACAATTATATTACCAGTGTTTTGTACTCTGCATCAGATAGGTTGTCTATCTCCTTGCCACTTAGTTCTTTTTCTAGAGTTTTGATCTGTTCTTTCATTTAGGCCATATTTCTTTGTCTTGGTGCACTAGCCTGGATGAATGTTCTTTAAGTCTTTGGTTGTTGGACTTCTGTATAGTTCAGTTTTCTGGAAGTTCTAGTTGTTTTTGTTTTTAGATTGGTTGCTATCCTTCTTTCACTTGTACACAGAAGAAAAGCGTATCTACCTATACCTCCATCTTGGCCAGAAGTTCTATTAAACATAAGTGTAAGGTTATCTAAAAGATATTTTCAGACAGGCAAGCTCTCAAAAATATATTCCCCACATACCCAGCCTCAGAAAGCTACTGGAGGGATGCTCCCTTAAATTGAGAGAGTAAATCAGGAAAATATTAACTTTCATCCAGGACAAAAAAAGGATGTATCTCAGAAAAGTCGAATATGCCTTCAAGGTAATAATGAAGGAAGCATCAGTACTGTACACTGTGAATCAAAAATGGTCAAGGAGACACTTCTCTGAGAAAGGGAGTGTGATGGGTATTTATAGCATGTGAGGGAGCTAGGAGAAAATGTAGGTGATCAAGAAAAGTTTGGCTATTACTTAGGTTTAAAATTTACACAAAATAAAAAGTTTCAGAGAAAAATTTCTGAGGAAACAAAATGTGCAAGAAAGATAATAATAATTATTGCAAATATAAGACACATCTATGAATAGTTTATAGGATCATAGTTGTTTTCCCAGTGAATGATGTGCTCCTGAAATGCTTATAACTGTGTGATGATATTCAAACTCAAAAACAAATTAATTTAATGAAAAACGATTGCTTGGAATTGAAATTGTCATTCAAAATATGAATACCATGTAATTCTTCTATCTATATGCTTTGGAGTGTGGCATACCTGCACTACCATGTTTCCTGTGTTAACTCTAGATGAATGACTTTATCACTTCTATTTTGATCATTGCAGAACTTTATTGTGACAGATCAAGATACCACTTTGGCTTTCATTTAATAAGTTTTATTTATGTATTAAATATTCCCATCATTTTCTCAGTAACAAACAACACAGTGAGTGTTATAATGTGGTGCTAATGAGATCATAAACCAAAAGTCATGAGCACTAAAATGATGCACTAAGGCTTAGAATAAGTGATTGTCCAGATGAACAACATTTTATGCTAATATAATTTTTAGTTGAACATTAAAATGGAAACATGAAAATAAACTATTTATATGAAAATTTCAAATATCCCTGATATGACTTCCATGGATATTTAAAATTCATATATGCCACTTTGAAAAGTGATTGCTGTCTTATTTCCTTCTCCTCCCTCCTTCCCTTCCTCCCTCCCTCCTTTCCTTCCTTCCTTCTCTTTCTTTCCAATATAAAAAAAGAGAGAAATTAAGATATTAACCTGTACCTCTTAAGTCTTGCTGAATTCTCATTTAAGTGAAAATTTAAATGAAAGACTTTGCAAGACCAGCAGCTTTAATACACACACACACACACACAGACACACACACACACACACACATATGTACTTCTAACTATAAGAAATATATTTTTAGAGTCATAGAATTCTCACAGAAATATTATTAAATGGGTTTTATTTTGTTTGTTTAACGGATGGGAAAAGAGAATTAAAAAGTTGAAGCAGCTTATAGGTAAGTAATCTACAGAAGTCATACATTTAGTCAGAGAGAGATATACCCAAAAGTGCCTACTTTTATTTCTGCTCTTATGCTGGGTTGCTCTCTCTGATCTATTAAAGACGGTGGCTTTGAATTTAACTGCACAACTGCAATCCCCTTTGAACAAAGGCCTCTCACTGCACAACTCCTGTTCAATGTCAATGTTGTTCATTTCAGTGCATCCAATACTATTATTTAATAAAATTTTATCCTATGAAATTTATCAACAACTATAAAATAATATTTAATAAAATGTAATGAAATATCTATTTAATGTTTAGTGTCTGCTGAGATCTTTACAACTAATTCAAATGCCCTAATAAAGTACTAAGTTTTTGAAATCTATACCAGTTGTTTGTTTGAATATATCATGCTACTCTAAACTGTTTCTTAGGGATGATTTTTCTTATCTCTTTTTATATTTCTGAAACTTTTAGCTTGCTTAGGAGAGAATGTGGAAGGTTAACCGCATAAGCATTTATCATTTTTAAAACAAAATCATGTGCTACAGAAGACACATAGTAAAGTATCGACCTCTACATATCATGAGATTATCCACCCCAGGATCATACCAAAAATGAATCAGTGTTATATCTTTGGTTTACATTTGCCTTTTAAGTATTAGGAAATACTTTCTTCTTTCAACCACTCCTATTTACTTCATCTTTTCAGATGGGAAAACACTTTCCTCTAAATTGATGACTACTTATTTTTCAGCTAAAGTAAATACAAGTCTATATCTCTTTTCATTTGTGTGAGAAGCTGACACATTCTGTCACAACATCGCTTGAGTAAATGGGAAAGTGACAGTTCCTGGAAAAATTTTAAAGAGATAAACATCTATTTTTGTTTAAACAGCCCCTAAAAAATCAGATAGAAGCTTTCCAGGTTGAGAGGATAAAGAATGCATGAGTGGTGCAAATTGGTAAATGAATGTATGCTAGAAAACTTCTGATGTTTGCCTCTATGATTTTAACCCCAGCTCAGCATCTTCTGGGATTAAATAATGTCTTCAAAGCATACATATTATCAGGAAGATAGAATTATCAACAAAGTGGATTTAGAAATGTAAAAAACAATCCTTAGAAACAATTTCTTTTAAACTGAAATATCAAATATTTAGCTTTTCCTGATTTTGAAATGTCTTCCAATTTTAGTCAAATACTTTATTCCCATTTTACTTGGTTTGCAAATGGCTCTAAAAAAATTATTGTTACTTAGTCTTTACATGTCACATTTCAAATAACATATTGTAGAAGTGCTTCTCTTTTATATATATTCCATTATTATCATATAAGCTTTACTACTTTAATCAGAGCTTATTTCTGTTAAAACCTATACACATAGATTGTAAAATTATCTCAAATAATATCACTTATAAAGCATAATAATTTATTAATTTATGTTCACTAGGATGAGTAGATACTTTATATTAAATTTAATATAAAGAATTCAATAAATAGCCCTGGCTGGCATAGCTCAGTGGATTGAGCGTGGGCTGAGAACCAGGCATCGCAGGTTTGATTGCCAGTCAGGGCACATGCCTGGGTTGCAGGCTGTGGCCCCCAGCAACCGCACATTGATGTTTCTCTCTCTTTCTCTTTCTCCCTCCCTTCCCTCTCTAAAAATAAATAAATAAAATCTTTAAAAAAAAGAATTCAGTAAATAATAAAGTTTATGTTAATTATTAAGACAAGATCACACAAATGTCTGTCAGAGGTTATGTATTAAATATGTAACTATTGGATTTTATAGCTCCAACATTTGTAATTCCTATTGATGTTAACCTTCTTCATGTCACTGGATGGTTCTGATTTAGCATTTTCTGGAGCAAGTAAACTGATGTGGAATGTTGTGTGCCCTGTGCTGTTTGGTGACACTCAGTGAGCCCAGAGTTGACACAGCCGTGTGGCCCTGCGTTTCTGGCTCCTCTCCTTGTCCGCTCTGCCAGTCACGTCACTCCACATTTCTTAGAAGATGGCAGTAACAGGGGATTTTAACTTAATTTTCAGTTATGAAGCAGAGATTGAATGTACTAAAAATCACTTGTATACACTGCTACTGACTAAATAGAATAATATACTGATAAGGTACATGATTAATACAATAATTTGGCAAATAAACCAAACAATAATAGTGTTCAGACTATTCCAACAGTTCAGGTAAAATGTTTTTGTATAAGATACTTAAAGAAAAGTCACAGATTATGAAATGTAATTACTTTTTTTAAGTTATTGAACTCTCATGTAATTTTGAAATATTAATACTTTATTCTTGTCTAAAACAACTCTCAGGAATTCACTTACTTCCTTTGAATCTTACTCTTCAGAAACTTTTGGAATATATACTATTGAGGTTTACATGTGAGAGAAATTTTATTAGTTTATGTATATATTAGCATCTAAACTTGAACTTGATCATGGACTTCATCACTGCCTCTGCTCTGATAATCTTTCTGATGAACAAACACAGGAGAATGTGGGCTTGGAATAAAGATGTTCAGAAAAAAAAGCAGAAGTGAAGGAGCTAAACTAATATTGACATTTTATGATGACCAGAATCTCCAGTAAGTATTTGGACCTTAATATTGAACTACTCTGAAACAAAAAGGGAGGAAGGTGGTCTGGGATTTAAATAAACAGCATATTCATTTTATACTGATGTTTCTTGATTAATAGTAGAAGACATCACTCCTGAAAGCATCTGCAGTGTCAGTAATTCCATTAACAAAGAAGCCACTTTATTATCAACATACTGTAGATTCATTTTAATGTGTCATTTGCACTTCAAAGTCACATAACTTTTATTATGGTAAATCAATTAAAACTATTTCTCATGATAATTTATCTTTTGCAGAGTTTATCATCTCAGAGAATGCAATATT
This sequence comes from Tonatia bakeri, assembly GCA_004024845.1. Lineage (NCBI taxonomy): Eukaryota > Metazoa > Chordata > Mammalia > Chiroptera > Phyllostomidae > Tonatia > Tonatia bakeri. Next base: position 14,516 of record PVIA01000813.1, read on the forward strand.
TCCCAATTTAACTTCCAAGACAAAAGTGATGTAATTTAAATGCCTTTTACTGAGTTTATTAAGCATAAAGATCACAAGAAGTTTCAAACCCTGAAAGATAACTTTGTTTCATCTATGTGATAAAATGAAAGCCACATTTATTTTTTGTAGTGTACTACAGGTAGTGAAGATGGTGTGCTAATTAGTAATATAACCTCATTTACTGACTATGTCTGTCTCTCGATTTAAAAGATAATCGAGTAAAGGCAAATAGTTTCTCTGATATTAATTTGAAAGAGAATGTAAAGACATAAAACATTGTATTGAAGAGCTGCAAATGAACTGGATTTCATGATGATGCAATCACCTGTTTTGTTAGTTTTAATGACTTCATGAGAACTTGCTTCCAGGATTTATGTCCATTTTTTTTTATCTTTGACAACTGCCAGTAATTTTTCACCTTTGTTGGAATATTTCTAAAGTAAGTAGCTTTAATATCCATTGACCATTTGGCAATGTTTGCATGAAAAGGAGAAATTTTATGTTTTTCTAAATCGACTATTTAAATATGGAGGATATTTGTAAACATTTGTCACATTTTTTATCTTGGTTGTCCAATTGCATTTAATCCAAAACTTCTGTCAATAGAGATAGAATCAAATAGAAAATATTTGTAATTTCTTTTTGAGTGGCAATCACAATATATAAGTACTGTATAAAGAAGTAGAACATAAGTTTGCTTAATAATGAATTATGGTAAGGTTTGGTTTATTTTATGATAAAAATAAGCAATTTAACCAATATTTGTTTTCAAAGATTACATACAAATTTCTTAGAAAACGTCCTCTGTTATTTTTATCCTCACCCGAAAACCGTTTTTTCATTGCTTTTAGGGAGAGAGAGTGAAACATCAGTTTGAGAGAGAAATGTTGATCTGTTGCCTCCCTTTATGTGCTCTGACTGGGGACCAAACCAGCAACCACATGTGCCCTGCCTGGTGATCAAACCTGCAAACTTTCAGTTCATAGGAGGATGCTACAAGCAACTGAGCCACATGGGGCCAGAGCAAAAACTTCTTTAGAAATGGACGTATTATTCATTTTCTTACTAATATCTCTAGGTTTTCCATTTTTTCTAAATATTGAATAATTTGTGCCTAATAAACACTTTTTTACCCATTTACTTAATTTCTGCCAGGATTTTTTTAAGCATCTACAGGAGTAATAGGACTTACAAAGAATCAAGTTACTGTATATATACTATCAGAAACAGGTAACACCTTTGATTCCAGCATGCGTAATAGGGGACTACCTTCTAATATCAAAGGAGACTGTGCTTGTAAAAATGACCAGAGTATAGTTAATTATAACAAATTTTGTACCACCCTCCATCATGGAAGTGCCTGAGGATTTCCTGAAAACCCATGGGTTTTAGTAGAATTGTTTGAACACTGGTGTTGCTGAAATTATGAGGATTGAAGTTGCACACACTGGTTTAAAACCTTACAGATGTCACGTGTGTGTGTGTGTGCGTGTGTATAAAATCTTGAGTACTTTTATAATATCCCTTAACTGTGTTGTTGATGGTGGTGGTGGTGGTGGTAGTAGAATGATGTTAATATCAATTATTGAATTATTGTAAGGATAGTACAGGGAAGGCATTTGGAGTCCAGTGGCATGCACATCAAAGGAAATACTGTAAGCTATGACTCTTCTACCCAGTCTGCATCATCAGCCTAGAGGCTTTTAGCATCCCTGAACCTCTTGGCTGTGTATTCCAAATAGTAAAACGTTTTAGACCTAAGTGACCTTGAATTTGATCAATTCACATTTCTTTTCCTCTCACCACCTTAGAGTTGACTATAAATATGTATCTGCAGAGTCTAGAGGAAGGTTTGCCAATGAATGAAGTTTTGAGATTATCCAGGCACTTGATGTGATGGTTTTAATGACTTTGTGAGAAATTATTTTGAGGACTTCTGTTCATTTCTTATCTTTAGAAGCTGCCAACATTTTTCCTTCTTCTTTATTGAATCTTTCTTAAATAAGTAGTTTTAATATTCATTTGTAGTCTGAAAAATGATAATTTTTACTTTTCTAAATTGAGTCTAAATATTTTAAATGGTATCTCCTCTTTTATATTATATGCCTCCGATACATTATGTGTATATTATTGATGTTTAAAGTATATAAATGAACTTTTATACTACTATATTACATATCTTGGAAAGCACTTACACAGATAGATATAAATTGGTTAGATATCTTCTTATTAACAGTAGTTTAATATTATCAATAACTAATATCTCAAGGGAAAATATACTCTTAGGACAAAACTATTAATGTCCATAGGTGTAAATCTACTTCTCAACAGATATTCCTGATAATTCTAAATTACTTTGAACAACTTCTTGTCAGATTTATTATGTCACAATGTTTTGCCTCATTATGAGGCTGGTGAAAAGGACTTTGACCAGTAAACTGTCATCTCCACTGTAACCTTGTTGCCCTCCTGTGCTTACTTCACGGGGACTATCATGAACCCATTTTTTGTAGAATTCTTGTTTTACCTTCATCCATTTGAATGGGTTAACCTAATTAAAGCTAGATGAGTAAATAGCAAATCCAATTAATTATGGAAATATACACCAAACTAAGGACATAAGGACATAAGGATAACTTCTTCAGGTGTTCTGCATCATGGAATCCTGCTCCTCTCTCATACCTTCTATTACAAATGCAATAACTAATGTGAAACAAGACCTGAGAAAGTTTGCCATGCCAATGAGTGGATTCAAAACAGACACTTTAATGGCTTCATACTTTTTATAATAAAACTGTATATTAAATAGGAACTTTATATTTTCTTTACATATCTGTATAGTTCATCCTATACAACCCCTGGAATGTCTTCTTCTTCTTTGGGACTAAAATATCAAATACTGCTACTGGAATATTGTGATTCAGTTTTCTTTGTCCAGACAACCACACACATTATAGGAATTCTTCCCCCAGGGAAACAGCCTCACTGCTTCATTGTTAAACTTAGTCAAGACTCTAAGATCGCGGTCATTTGTGCTCATCTCTGTGAGTTCCTGCTGTTACTGTCTTCTAGAAAGGCTCCCAACTAAAGGAGTTATACATTAGGATTGAACACTGTTTAAAACCTTAAAGCCCTGTCTTTCTCCTTTTGATCACCATGCAGAATGAATTCTTAGACAAATTTTACTTTTATTTTCTTGTTGTTCAAGTATAGTTGTCTGCATTTTCCCTCCACCGCTCCCCCGGCAACCCCAGCCATCCTCGCCTCCCTCCCCTGATCCAACCCCCTCTTGAGTTTGTCCATGTGCCCTTTATAGCTGTTTCTGAAAACCCTTCCCCCTTTTCACCCTATTATACCCTCCCACCTGCCCTCTGGTTACTGTCAGTTTGTTCTTAATTTCCATGTCTCTGGTTATATTTTGCTTGCTTGTTTGTTTTGTTAATTAGGTTCCACTTAAGGGTGAGATCTTATGGTATCTGTCTTAATAAAGTACCCAGGAATAAACCTAACCAAGGAAGTAAAAGGCCTGTGCTCAGAAAACTACACAATGCTGAAGAAAGAACTTAAGGAAGACATGAACAAATGGAAGCAGATTTTACTTTAAAACCAGGGATAGACAATGGGTCTTTCTTTTTTTACTTCCATACCCATCCAGGACCCTGGGGAGTCTCATTAAACCCCCATAGTCATGAATCCTTGCTTCCATTGACTCTCCACTTCCCTTTTCAATGGGCTTCATTCTATAGACTCAATGGTTACGCCTTCTTGTTGTTGTTCTAAGGAAGCTCTTTTAAAGACTCTGAGATGTCATGTCTACTCTACATGAATGTGAGGTGAAGGATTACTGGTTGTTCTAAGACTCCCTTTACATGCCCTCACCCGAGAGAAAGTGCCCTCAGTGGGTACAGAATTTCACTTAGCGTATCCTTATTCAACAAGCACATGTGTGATTTCTAGGGGGAATAGGATGCCAAACCAAAGCAAAGAACAAAAATGTCTTTCAGCACTTCTAATTACTTTGCTTCCTTCTCATCAATTGTGAGAATTCTTTTTTAAAAAATTGCTTTCTTATTGATATGGTCCTAAGTTATTGTCATCATCACACAAAAATGGTTCTTTGAACTTCATCACTGGCTTCTTTTCTCTGGGAAATAAAATCAGCCACACATCTTAATAATATTAAGGCCAAGAGAATATCTTCATAACATGACTTTAATATTCAGCTGTCTTCATTAATGTAATTATTGACATTATATCTATATGGTTATTATAAGAAATATGAGTGAAGATGTGAATTGAAAGTAACAGATAATTTTGTTTGTTTCAGGAACTTCCTGAAAATTCATTTTTTAAATAATAAAACCAGTCATCATCAAGGACCCTTCCCAAATAATAGATTGCTGAAAGGGTTTCAAAGGACTGTAGACTCTTCAAGAGGGCTTAAAAAAAACACTTCCTCAAAACTCCCTTACTTTATTCTGTGCATGAATTCCTATATATCTAATGAACACTTTGCAATCTTTATTAAAGCCTCACATCAAAAGTTCAGTCTTATACTAGACTCTCAAAACACCCGCCCTTGTCTCCCCACTTTGAAAAAGCCGCTAAAGCTCTTAAAAGCACCTTCCTCTACTCCAGGAAAGCAACAATATCATATTTGCTTTATTGACAAGTTATTTGGTGTTTCATGTTTGTTTTTATATTTTTAGAGATTTGCATATTTCACATCTTCCTCTGTTGACAATTTATTGTGATATTTCAAAAACAAGAGTATTATGTATATGTGTGTGTGCATATATAGTCTAAAGAAAGGTATTAATGATTAAATGTGCTTTTGTTTACTGATTATTTATGGTGGGATGTGGCATTCCTGTGTCCCTGCTGAAAAAAACTTAGAAAACTTACTATTAAGTACAGAAGTTTAAAAGCATTACAGAGCTGTAAGGCAATGAAGACTGAAAGGACTAATGTCTCAGAGAGGAGAGATTCATTCCAAAACAAGGTCACAATTAACTTCTGGCCTGAGAGATAGCTTAACTCGGCCTGGCCAAGGTAGTGTCTTCATAGGGGAGAGAAACCAACAAAGCTTTCAGCAGTCACACGGGGCTAGAATGACAGACCAGAGAAGCATGTCCTCACATGCATGATTCTTTGCTCCATGTGGCATTTTCTATATATATTCTGAGGCTATGCAGAAGTTTAAAGTGCTAGATAGAAAGCTTCTGAAAAGTAGACTAAAGTATTATACAGTTGAATGGTATTAAAAAAAAAAAAAATCAGTGAGAGGTGGGCCTGGGGCAGGCAAAGACCACAAAGACAAGATTAAAATATAGAAAGAGAGATGAACGGACTCTCAGAAACTACAGGCATATTTCCCTTGGGGCACCCATTGATTCTGAGTGTGGACAGATCAAGAATCTAGGTTGGTCTCTAACAGACAGCTCTTGTTGAGGAACAGGGGATTTGGCATATTCTCTGGGTTGCTGGAATAAAATTGCTAACTGGATGGGCCTGATGCATGTGATCTATCTGTATTATATATCAAGATATTTGCCAAATGTTGAAGCTGTGTGGTGCTGAATGATAAATAGAGCTAAACTGAATCTTCTGAAGGACAGAATGGGGTCTCTTATTACCTTTCCAGTGAGGAAACAAAGAGTGACTATGACCTAGAAACAAGGATGCACTAATGACAGACTAGCAAAACTGCAACCCAGTCCGGATCCAACAAAATCTCTGATTGGATTGAGAATACTGATTAAGATTTTTTAAAAAGTATTTTAAACCCAAAGTGTTAATGGTGGACTGGACACATTTCCACTGGTTTTAGCCTACTCTCAGAGCAAGGTGGAAGATTGAATTGAAGATTCTTTATAAAATACATTAATAGCTAAAAAAAAAATACCCGCACAGATAGTCATTAGAGATATTTGCCAATTTTATCCATGTGGATAGGTGACTATTTTTAGAAAAAATTTACAGTTACTAAATAAGTAAAAGAGTAATTCTATAGCTTCACCAAGAATAAATACCAACCACAGATGGATTTACAAGTACACCTTAGTAAACACTCAAGTATAGGCTGTTTTACTTTTTACCCCAAATTATAAATTATACACAAACTTTGTTGAGAGAGAAAGAGAAAAACTCCTAAGGCTTTTTATGATTCTACGGTACTTAAATTTAACTAAGAAAGAAAGTTGTGGGCTAATTTCATTTATGAGCATCAATACAAAGTTAATCTGTCAATTTCCTGATATTTAAGGCATATCTTTTGTAAATAGCACATATTAGGATGTTGAGGTGGGCAGAACAATGACCATCAAAGAAGTTCATATCCTAATCCCTGGAACATGGCAATATGTTCATTTGCATGGCAAATTAGACTTTGCAGCTGTAATTAAGACAAGGATCTTGAGATGGGGAAAGTATTCTGTATTATCTAGATGGCTCCAATGTAATCACAAGAGTTCTTAAAAGTCAAAGAGGAAAGCAGCAAAGTGAGAATCAGAGAAGGAGATTTGGCAAAAGTAAAAGATTGGCATAATGCCATTGCTGACTTTGAAGCTGGAAGAGGACCGCAAACTGAGGAGTGCGGCCAGCCTCTGGAAGCTGGAAAAAGCAAGGAATGGACTCTCCCTTGGAGACCCCAGAAAGATGCAGCCGGCTAACAACGTGATGTCAACCCATGATGTTTACTTTGGTCTTCTGATTTCTGATCTTCAGAGCTCTAACATAGTAAGTATGTACTGTTTCAAGCCCTAAGAGCTTTTTATTTTCATTTATTATTATTTATTATTATTATTATTATTTTGCAATTTGTTACAGTGGCAATGGAAAACTCATACAATTTTTTCATGCTGTTGGCAATTTTGTCTTTTAAAAGAAAATTTAAATCCATTTTTATATATCATAGATAATATATTTGGACTATTTTCTGTCATCCTATTACTTGCCTTGTATTTTTATGTTCTTTTTCTCTTCCATTTTTTCTTTTTTGTGTTCTTTCTCTTAATTTGATTGATTTTAGTTACTCTTGTTTTCCATTTTATTTTTCCCTTTTGGCAATTTTATATTTATTTCTCTTCATTTCATGGTTATTATGAAAATTCTAATATGGATATTTAATTCAACAAAGGCTACATATAATTAACACTTTATCTTCTGAAATAAATGATCTTAGAATGTTTTAACTTAACATTCTCTCAATTCATATGCAATATTCCTTGATATTTTAGGTCCCATCTATATTTGTCACCCTAGACATTATGACATAATTCTGCAGAATGTACATTGAAATTTACCTATCCATTTATCACCTTTTAAAAAATATTTTTTACACATATAAAATTTCAATGTGGAAGTGCTTACTTTTAGACTTTGTTTATACCTTTAGATTCCTTTCCCCCGATAGTAATATTTTTACTTAACACTTATTCTTAAATAATATTTTTACTAGATATAAAATTCCAAGTTGATAATTATTACCTCTAAGTTCTTTGCAGGTATTAATTCATGTTTTTCTCTCTCTCTCATTATTTCTGATAAGATTTCAGCAGTGAGTGTAATCACATCCCTTCATGTAGTTTACCTTTTTTTCAATTTTATTTATTATTTTTAGAGAGAGGGGAAGAGAGGGATAAAGAGAGGGAGAGAAACTTCAGTATGTGGTTGCCTCTTGTGCGCTCCCTACTGGGAACCTGGCCCACAACCCAGGCATGTGCCCTAGACTGGGAATCAAACCAGCAACCCTTCAGTTCAAAGGCCAGCACTTAGTCTGCTGAACCACACCAGCCAGGGCTCAGATAGTTTGCTTTATATTCTCTCTCTTTTTAAGAGATTTTGTTTTTCTTCCACGTCTTCACTAGGCTTTATCTAGCAATAGGTTTCTTTTCATGTTCCTTTCTTTAGAGTAGTTAAACCCAGATTACTGGATCTGATAATTGCTGTCATTAAACAACCCTAAAACATCACTAGCATACACGGATACTGCTGTTTTACCTATGCTCCCTATTGGATGCTTGAAACTTTGTATGAAACTCATGAGGTGCTGTCAAAAAAAAAAAAAAGTTGGCTTTTTAGGATGGGAAAAAAAGCCCTGATAGTAGCATTTGTAAATTCCCACAGTGGGAATATTCCCAACAAGATCAGTTTCAAGCTACTAAGGCAGTGTCCCTGAATAGAATTGGAAAGAGAAAGGCACAATCAGCCCTTGCAAAGCGATTGCAGTTGGTTCTAGCACACTGTTGTGTAGACTTCAGTTTTTTCTCTTATTTGTCTGACACGTTACATACTTTACACTTAGTCCTCCGGGCTCCTAAGATTTGCCTTAGATATGGTTCATCTACTTGTTAATGCAAACACTGAATTCTAAATTTTAGTTTTTAAGATTCCTTATTTTGGAGTCATATGGAAAACTTTTTAAATATGTTAGTTTTCTGCCCTTATTTTAAGCCTTTGTAGTTATGTCAGCAAATACATGTATGTTGCATAAGGCTGACCTTTCTGGTGCACCGGCTGATAGTCCAAGCAACTGAGCCACGCGTCCAGGGCACTGCTATAATTTTATAAAACAAATCTGTATGAGAGCCAGCTTGTGGTTACAGATTTTCCAGAGACTTGTCCCTTTCCATCGTGTTCCAGAATTGAAAATGGAAAGTTCCCTTGATGTTGTTTTCATCAAAATAGTTTTTATCTTTCACTAATCTTTCAGAGAATATAGCCCTTTGATGCCCTAGTTTTACACAGATGTGTTCTATTAAGACTTTCCATGTTATTTGGGCCTAGGGATTTATGTCCTGTTTTCTGCATTCTTTAAAATAGTTTTCAAAGCAGAAATTGGAGGTTTCCAGCACTTAACAAATAGCCTCAGGGTGAAGCTTCAAGATAAAAAGATGGATTTGTTTCTTGTTTGATACCTAGGGTTTTGGGTTCCATATTTGGGGCCTCAGAATAGACTTACTACTTCTTTTTGTCATTCTAGCAAATGAAATTTGTTTATATTTAACTATTTTTAGTGCATTTTTAGGATTTTACTTGTTTTAATGTGGAAAGTAACAGGAGATATATAATCTCTAAAACTAGATGTCAAAACCTGAGGCCAGGGTTTGAATCCAATGAAAGAGTAAAATACAGCAGAATACTTCAACACAGAGTAAAAAATACATTATTCTTTTAATCTCTATTGGTGCCATGTTAATTTAATCACATGTAAATTCCTGTGAAAATACAGATAATTGTGTTTAACATGCAGCAATAACATCCAAATAACTTCTGAAACTGATCATCACTTTTTAGCTGAATTACTTAAAAAGCACCTGTTTGGGTTTCTTTCTCTGGTAAATTTTATTTCTCTCTTCTCTATGGTTTGCGGTAAACCAGCGTATCTCTCTAATTAATACAAATAATTGACTTCATTCATCAGTTGATATCAATTATAAGCCACTTATAATAGAAGTTTTACATTTGAGTATTATGCTTTTATTTTTGCTTCCAAAATCATCCACCAACAAACTGGTGATTTTTGTCTTTGAGTGTGTATTACAGGAATCAAAACAGGAATATGAGTCATCAGTAAGATATGCCCCACATCTTCAGCTCTCTGCCCTCTGGCCATGTGGTTAGGATTACACTTCCTGGTACCTTCCACGAGGGCAGATTGTAGAGACTTTGAATAGTTTTGGTGAATGAAATTTGAGCAGAAAATGTCTGTCACTTCTGGGCAAGAGTTTTCATTTTCTGGTGTGAGGTACTCCAAACTCCCAAGGACTTTTTCTTTCTCTTATAGCAACAGCAGAGAATGACATAATAGCTGCTGTGGCAGAGTGGGTCACAGTGTGTTGTAGCATTAGAATGAAACACACCTTTATTTTAGGAGTTTCTTTGGCATGGTAACATAACCTGGCTGATACAGAAGCCATCCCAGACTTAGAGATCAAGTTGCACATGAAACAAGTGGTTTTGGCATTTTGAGTTACGGAACACAGAATAATGGGCTCCCCCATGATACCCACATTCAGTTCCCTGCAACTCTTGAACCTCAAAACTGCAAACTAAAACTTGTTCGGTTATATGACAAAGGGGAGTTGGAATTGGGTAGCAGATGCAATTAATTTTGCTCACCAGCTAATAGAGCACTCTGGATTACTCAGGTGGGCCCAATGCAACCACACTCGTTCTTCAAAAATGGAAGAAGGAGCAGGGCCACTGCTGAGGGAGAGGCAATGTTGGCTTTAAAGATGGAGGGAGGGACGACCATCCGAGGAATGCAGCTGGCTGCTAGAAGTAGGAAAAGGCAAGGAATGGCGTTTCTCCTAAAGCTGCCAGAAGAACAGCCTGCTGTGAACATTTTAAGCTTAGGCTGGTGATTTCTGAGACAGATTTCTGACCTACAGAACGGTAAAATAATACATTTAAATTGCTGTTATTTTTAAGCCATAAAGTTCTTGTATATGCTCTTTATTCCCAGTTTTATTGAGATGTTATTGACACATGACATTGTGTAAATTTAAGATATATAACATGATGATTTCATGTAGTGATTTGTTACAGGGAAAACTAATGCAGTGGTGTTTGTCAGTGTTCTATGTGAAATTTACACTTTCGATATTAACATTTTTCATCAGCATTATCTGGAAATTTATTACTAAATACAGAGCAACCATTTGATACTAGGTTCAAAACACTGCTATAAATTAAAGGTACAATAGCAAATAAGACAGAAGTACTACCTATGCTCACAGAATATAGAATTTCTAGCATATTAATTTTATTATTAACCATAAGAGCAAATTCATTGTATATAATACTCTACATAAAAGAATGAAAGTAGTATCCTTAAAATTTCACTTAATTTGAAAATTTTAATATAGAGGAAGATTTACTCAGGTAAATTTGAGGACGTTCAGTGCAAAAATCTTTCAGTCATACTACATTTTAATGAAAATTGGCCTATTTGAATATGTTTGACCAGACTACAATCATTGTATGTTCCAGCCAGGTCCTCCCAATACATAATGCTCCTTCGTGCCTCTGGGTCCTACAAGTACCGCTCATTTTGTGTGATGCACTCTTCTCCACACTTTTCACTTGGCAAACTCTTGGACATTCTTCTTCTCTATTTCCTCTCCGATTTCACTTCTTTTGAGAAGTTTCCGTGATTGTCTGTCTTACTAGCCTAGGTTATCTGGTCGTGTTTATGCTTCCAGTTTCGAGGGTCCATCCCTATTATATGACAAATGAATGTAAAAATGAAAATGTTATGTGACTATAATAGAAAACAGGTGCAAAAATAAGCATGAGGTAGAAGCAGATATTTAGAATGTAAAAGGAAATATCTGAGAACTAGTCCATGACCAAATCAGAAATAAATAATATGATATTTAAGAAATATCATAACATCACATAAACTATATTAGAATATGACAAAAGTGGGATAGTAATTAGCTGACAATTCATTTGAGAGAACTGTTGCCATTCTATCATGCTGTGAGCATCCCCCAGAGTCATGGAGGAGGATGGGTGTTACTATCTTGCTAACTCAAGAATAAGGAAAGGTTTTCTTTCTCAGGACAGAACTTAGGGAGCTTGACACACATCCCTTAAAGCAGAGGCACTCTGCAGACTGGTACCTGCTTCATGCCTAAACATGCCTGCATGTCTGGGTTTTGGCTGAGTGTGCAGGTAGATTCTATATTTGACTTTAATGCATCGCTACCAAATGATGAGGCCAGAAATGTGAATGCATGGTTCACAAGAGTTGCTCTGGAGTCATCTCAGGTTCTTCCCAGAGTGACAAATATTTATTGTCTCCTGTCTTAACTCTCACTTGACTCTTGAATTCTAATAGCTACTGTATTTTTATACCTCTAACACATGGCTGGCACATTATGAGTGTATCATATGTTCGACATTGAATGATGAGTGAGAGTGTGAGAAATTGAAAAATAGATTTAGATTCAGAAAAAATAGCTGCCTAAGACAAGTTAATTCAAAATAGATGTTTAAAACTGAAACAAAATGGCAAGGGGATTTGCAAAACAACAATAGACAACGCTTTTTCTAATTTTTAAATATTTATCTTACACACAGAAGACATTATTAACGCTGTCTTCCAGATTTGGTAACCAGTTTAGGAAGAAAGAACTAATTACATGGCTGGTAAGAACAGGATTTGTTTTTCTAATTCTTTGCCTTGTCCTCATTTATTGATCATGCTGATTTAAAATGCCAATTGAATTAAAATGATAGAAGGGTCACTATTTTGTGCACAGGAGAATACTAGATGAAATGTTTGATAACTGGCATTTTTCTTTAGTCATTATTATAACCAGCCAGTATATTGTAACTTATTGGTTGAAAGATGAAACCAATGAGTAAAAAAGCTGAGCACTTAATTTACCATATTATTACAAAAATATATATGAATGATAAAACATACCATTTCAAGTATTGTTTTTACGTATTTTTTCATTAATAACATTGTTAATTTAAGAGCCACACCTTGACCATGAAGCTTCTTTTATGGAATTCACATTCATTATTAGTCACAGTTTTGCCAAGTAAGCTTCAGGGGGAAGTAATTAAATTTAATAGAAGCCACCTTCATTTTGAATCTGCCGTCAATTTAAAGCCATGGGGAAAGGTAATTACATTTAATAGACACCGTAGTTTCTAGGCGAAGATGTACGGCATGTGACGTTAATCATTAGCCCACTAGTCTGAAAAGTAAAATCTCACTTAGAACAAACTCCCTCCAAGTAAACTGGACCCTCCTTTTTTCTTTTCAACCTAAAAAAAGTTAAAAAGGATGCTTATTTGTCTCTTAAATGTTATTGAAATTTTACTCAGAAGATTCAGTTCACTGATTTCAAGCAACGAAATGAAGGTAGATGGCATTTATGAATCCCACTGCAGTGCTACCCACTCTTAAGGAAATATATGTATTGATAATATGCTTTATTAAATATTCCTTAGGCTCAATAACATGTTCCTCTGTTCTAATTGCTGAGGCTGGTGCAATGAACTTGTGGTTTTTATATTCATTCTTATATTAGTATTTAAATGTAGCTTATGTAAAGTAAAGGAGTTTATTGAGTTTCAGTATATAGGAGTTTTAAATCAGTGAAAGATCAAAATAAATATGAAAACAGAACCTTCCTTTTTGGTAAACACATCTACAAGCCTGAATGCATTTGACTAAGCATTTTATAGGCTCATTACACGATTTGGCTCACATTGAAGTCACCTTACATTTATTTTTTTTCTCCATAGTGTATGAATACATTTTGGCTTCTCTTTAGACATTTGATTTTAGAAAAAGTTTTTGAATCAAATTTAGATAACAGGCTCATATACAGTTCCCATAAAATCAAAAAGAATTTTCTTTATTTTTAAATTTTGTTTTAATCATTGTTCAAGTATAGTTTTCTCCCCTTTACTCCCAATCCAGCCCACCCACCCCTCCCAAGAATTTTCAAAGAATTCATGAAATTAAAAATACACCTACAATTTGTAAAATTTACAACACTATTTTAGGAATTTAGAACTATTCCTAAATTTCTCCTCAACTCTTTCTTTAATATATTCTGACTATTGGTCACATTCAGGGAGTGGCAAGAAGGAGGGGGAGAGAAGAATATAAATGAGCTATATTTCAGGATTGAAGATAAAATCACTCTAAATAGAATTTTTCCAATTATCTAAAGAACAGCAAGAACAAATCTGTGTCAGTTGCTTAACACAGAAAACTATTCTTTTGTAGAACAAACACCATGGAAAAAGTTGCATGAGGGAATTTTAAGAAATTTTGCATTTATCTTTTGTGATAAGAAGTTAAACCACACTTGTCTTTTTTATTACATCTATATTCTTCATATACTTTTAGCTAGCAATCTTTAAGAAATACCAATGCTAAATTTGTTTCTTTTGCAAGAACATGTTCAGACTCCGTTGGTTCTTATCTTTAATAATGTCACTCAATTCTCAAAGGAATACATTTGTCTTTCTTTTCAAAGACAGTAACAAATAGTTATTGGGGTCAAGTTTGACTGGATTTTTAGAAAAGATCTATCATCATGTTTAGTGAAGTAAAAAATAAAAACAGTTGAGATTAATAACATCAATCAAGTGCATTGGTTGGATAACTAGTGGTATCCCCCAAACTTTTTAATACATATAAATTATTTGTTTAACATTTTCAAAAAAGTTTAATTTGCAGTAATGATTGGGTTGGCCAAAAAGTCCATTTAGCATTTTCCATAAAAGACACATTTTTCATTTTTACCAATAACTTTGTTGATTTGGATATTTGGAGTATGTTGGCTATTTCCCACTATTGGTTTCTAGTGGGTAGAAGCAGGGGTGCTGCTAAGTATCTTCCAATGCAAAAGATGGCCCCACAGCAAAGAATTATTTGGCCAACATGTCAGTAGTACCAAGGAACTTTGCAAACCACTTTTGACATGTTCAGTCAGTCACAGCACCTTCTCCATACACTGCACAAATCTTTTTCTGTGTTTCAGTTGCAGTTTTTACCTTTCTTGAAATAATAAAGCATAATATGCTGACAATGTGTATTTTCTTTCATCTTTAATATTAAAATGGCTGCACAACAATTCATCAATTTTGCTAAGTTTTTTTAATGCATGTAGATATGATAGCTGTCACAATACAATCTAACAAAATTGTTTTGAATGAAGTTAAATACAACTAATCACTACTAGAGCCATCATATGAAAATCTAAAGAAACTTTTTGGCCAACCCAATATTTACCATTTATGTGAAAGAAAAGAACTTAAGCAATTGTAAATAAACTCAATATTTTAAAAATTTAAGTATTGTTTGTGTGTTTTCAACAGTCCAAGGAATAATACAAATTTATATATTTTTATATTAGTAAAAATTTTTCCTACAATTTTTATTATTTTGAAATTATATTTTACTGATTATGCTATTACAATTGTCTTGATTTTCCCCCCGTGCCCCCTTCCACCCAACACCTTACTAGTTCAGGCAATCCCCCCACCATTGTTCATGTCCATGAGTCATTTTTATAAGCTCTTTGGCTACTCCTTTTCCTATACTATACGTTACATCCTCATGCCTATTCCTTAACTACCTATTTGCACTCCTTGATCTCCTCACATCACCCATTCTCCCCACCCCTTCCCATCTGGCAACCATCAAAACATTCTCTGTATCCATGATTCTGTCTCTGTTGTTCTTGTTTGCTTAGTTTTTTAGATTCAATTGTTGATAGATATGTATTTTTTGCCATTTTGTTGTTCATAGTTTTGATCTTCTTCTTAAATAAGTCCCTTTAACATTTCATGTAATAATGATTTGGCGATGATGGACTCCTTTAGTTTTTTCTTGTCTGAGAAGCTCTTTATCTGCCCTTCAATTCTAAGTGACAGCTTTGTTGGGTAGAGCAATCTTGTCTGTAATTCCCTGCTTTTCATGACTTTGAATATTTCTTGCCAATTACTTCTAGACTGCAAAGTTTCTTTTGAGGAATCAACTGACCATCTTATGGGAACTCCCCTATAGGAAACTAACATCTTTCTCTTGCTGCTTTTAAGATTCTCTCTTTATCTTTAACCTTTGGCATTTTAATTATGATGTGTCTTGATATGGGCCCCTTTGCATCCATATTGTTTAGGACTCTCTGTGCTTCCTGGACTTGAATGTCTATTTATTTCAACAAATTAGGGAAGTTTTCTTTAACTATTTTTTCAGATAGATTTCCAATTTTTTGCTTTTTCTCCTCTCCTTCTGGCACCCCTATGATGTGCATATTGGACCTCTTGAAGTTGTTGCAGAGGCTGCTTATACTAACCTCAACTTTTTGGATTCTTTTTCTTCTTGTTGTTCTGATTGTTTTCCTTCCTTATGTTCCAAATCATTGATTTGATTCTCAGCTTCATCTACTTTACTATTGTTTCCATGTAAATTGTTCTTTATTTCATTCAGTGTATCCTTCATTTCTGACTGGATCTTTTTTATGCTATTGAGGTCCTCAGTAAGTTCCTGGAGCATCCTTATAACCAGTGTTTTGAGTTCTGCATCCAATAGATTGCTTATCTCCATTTCATTTAGCTCTTTTTTCTGGAATTTTGATCTGTTCTTTCTTTTGGGCCATGTTTGTTTGTCTCCTCATTTTGGCAGCCTCCCTGTGTTTGTCTGTGTGTATTAGGTAGAGCTTCTTGACTGTATGTCATGGTAGTGTGGACTAATGTAGTAGATGTCCTGTAGGGTCCAGTGGCACAGCCTCTCCTGTCACCCAGTTTGGGTACTACAGGTGTGCTCTTTGTGTGTACTGAGTATACTCTTCTCTTATAGTTAAGCCTTGGATGCTGTTGGCATATCAATGGTAGGGATTTACCCAGAGCAGTCAGCTGCAAGGACTGGCTATGACCACTGACCACCAACCTCCATCCTCTGCCCTCTATGGGAAGTCAGCTGTGCAAGGGCAGGATGGTGGTGCTCTGATGTGGTCTGTAGCTATCCACTGAGTGCGCTGGTCCTGGGTTTTCCCTGGTGGTACAGGCCAAGGTCAGCTCCCACCTGTGTTTTGCCTGCAGCACCCTGCTGGAGCTATAATTGTAATCTTGCTACTTGTGTTGGGCTTGGAGACTTCCAGATGTAGCTGAGCTTTGAATCTAGGCTGGCTGCTGCTACTGCCAGGTCTGGGGATCACTGAATCTAGCTATTGCTTATTTGATAGGATTTTACAAAGTCCTGAAGCATGAGTCAAGACCAGCCATTCATGTGAAGAAGCAACTTGGTTGGGCCCATAATTTGGGTGTGGCAGAGTTTTGAGGAATCTCCAAGGTGGCTCAAACAGTGTTAGCCAGATTGATGGAGTCTCAGATATGGCACCAGCTTTCCTGCTTTGTGGAGGGAGGGTTGAGAAGAGGACAGTGGTCTCTGCTTGCCTTGATGCCAGACACTTCAGTTTCTCCCTGTATACAACTGGTGCCTTTCAAGCTCTATTGAGCAAACTTTCTAAAGGTTCTATGATATAGCCTGTTAAGTATAAAGATACATTTTACATTACTATTTAAAAATGTAATAGTCTTTAAAACTCCTCAATGTTAAAAGAGGAGCTTTGTGTAAAACAAGAATTTTGTAGGGTGTTGACCAATATAATTGTATATTTCTATTAACTAAATCCATACTAACTGCAAAGGGAGCAATCTATGTGCACCTATTTATACAACTATGGCAATGCTCAAGTCTTAGAAAATAATGCACTTTGGTCAAATATGGGACCAAATATTTGGACCCGTATTTGGTCAAATATGCACTTTGGTAGATATTTCAGAAATACTATTTAAAATTTAAAGTCTCCCCTCCCCCCTTTTTTGGTTTTGGTTTCCATAATACTGTGTATAAGGAAATACCAGAAAAGTTACTAAAGCAAATAAATAAGCACAGAAAATTTTCAATCACATGCATAGTTGAAATCCATTTGATTTAAAATAGAGATAAAAACAAATTGGCTCTACTGAAATTATGCTATGGTGACATAGGGTATATAATGATATTTTCATAGTTGTTGGTAATCATTTGCTCTTATTGATGGATGCTATTTAAAAACCAGCATTCAAATAAGGCACCTATACAGTAAAGATACATTTTACGTCAAATACAGTGTGTAGATCCATACTATACTGACATAAATTGTATCCAAGAACATATTATGTGTTTATAATTTATCTTACAGAGTACATTGGAGTGGAATAATAGAAAAATAAATAAATATACTAACTTGCAGCTCCCACCTGGCCATGCTGTTCTTTATGGTTAAATAGTTCTTGCTATTGCTTTGACATTTCCCTACAGAAACCACCATGCTAAATATTTTCTGCTTCTCTTAGAGGTCTGCCTGCTAGGCCATGACATTCTAATATGTTCCATTAGTACTTTGCATGTATCACCATTAATGAATTTGTCATATTTATTCATTTGAGAAATATTTATTGAGGGCCTACTCCAAAGAGGAATGCCCATAAATATTGAATATAGTAATAAAAAAATAAAATTTCTTTGCACATGGATCATACAATTAAGTGCATTTGAACACTTTTTATGTATCTTTATTCCATTTATTTAAGGCTAAAGTATTTTCTTATTTATTTACTTTATTTATTGAAATTATCATCCAGTTATTACGCATTTATTATTTAGTATATAGCCTCAACTAGCACAGCAAAGAGCTCTAAGAACAGAGTGCTCAAACAAGACAGCAGTTTATTTCCCTATTAAGTCATAGAAGGAAAAAAAATGTGTAATTTCTTGAAAATAAGAGATCTTATTCCACAAAATTGTCCAGAGACCTGGGTTCTACCCATATTGTTGCCACACCATTCTCTAAAGCACTGCCCATTAGAAATATTGCACAAGCCATAAATGCAAGCCAGATATAACAAGAATTTTAAATAAATTTTAGAAAGTAAAGAAAATTATATAATTAATTTTAATAATGTACATCAATATATTTAGGTAAGATATAATTTCAATATGTAATATAAGCCAATTATTAATCAAATATTTACTTTTTTAATACTCCATCTTTGAAACTGAGTATCTATTTCACATTTACAACTCATGTCAATTTGGACTAGCCACTCTGTTTGGACTTGTGTCTGCTGTTTTGGGCAATGCAGCCATACAGAACTGCTCTCGTGTGAATGGTGGGACAACTCATTACCACTCTATTTAGTGCCACCCATAGACCTGGACAAGAGGAACTACTTCCTTGTACTATATGTACTTCAGAGGGCCCTGCTGTGGACTTGATCACTATGTGATACTCTGCATATGAACTCTGCATATGAAGGCAAGCCCAAGAACAAGGGCATATGCCCAGGTGAAGCTGTCTTCCTGCCTTAGAGTACCTGGCATCTGAAAATTTCCTGTCCAAAAATGCCTTGCCTCCAGGGACAAGACTGTCCTTCTGAAGGTAGACATGATATCAGTGTGTACACTTATGACCTGGAATGATGATCAGTCTCTTGGGGTGAAGCTAGGGCTTGGACACGTGACTCTGGGTATGCATGCATGTTTGTAGCTGATCTCACTGTGCAGAATAGAACATGAGGTGGGAATAGAAGGTAATCAGTCATGGCCTTTGGGCTAGGTGCCAGGTCTTCTAATATCCTCAGGTTCTCAAGCAGAACGTAGGTGAGTCTGAAAATTTTAGGATTAAATACTGTGTTCCAGGTTGTTAGGAAAGTGAAATTGTCAAGTCAGGTTAGAGCACACTTTATGTAACTATTGCCTTGATATATATCTTTTAAATACTTATACAGGTGGTATGTGGATCTCCATTTGTACTTTTCCCAAAGTCTTTACACACATTTAGGAAGTATTTGACTGCATTTTCTTTCAGCATGTAAGAGAAGGAGAGAAATGGGGGGAATGCATTCTAAATCGTGTTAAGTGTAATATCCAGAAATTTCAGCCATGATATATACTCATGACCCATGACAAAATCTCAATTACATAGAATAACATACATATGAAAGAAGCTGGGAAATACACTACTGAGCTGAGAAGCCACATGCCCTATTTAATATATTACTAAATGTGTAAAAAGAAAAATGAATATGATGGAAAAGATATCATCCATGACCTGAAAATGTTTAGAGTTCAGTGTGGAGAGGCAATTAAATGAGCCACTATATTACAGTGCAATGAATTTTGTAATAAGGTTAACAAAATCCATGCCTTTTCAGGGGGCCAATAAGAGCAAGAGCCAATGTTTTTTTGGCAGAGGGAAAAACTAACCTAATCATATTGTTATATTATAAACAGATAATTGTACTCAGTGAATATTTGATGGATGAGTTAGTTCTGATTAGACCCATTAACAAGCATGCCATACCTCTTTGCTTTTACATTAAGTCATTTAATCATCGATCCTCAGAACATGTAAAAAATTTAAGGGCCATCCATTCAACTTCTAAACCAAAAGATAATTCTTCTCTATAATGTTTATTATATGTCCACCAAATTCTGCTTTAATTTCCACAACTACTTTTCAAAAATTCATTCTTTTTATTGATTATTCTATGTCAAGACATTTTTTATATTCCTCTAATAGAGACACATTGTATTGTGATAAACTTAGTTCTCGACATATCTCTTTTTCTTGCTAGAGGATGGATAAATTGAGGACAGAGCTATATGACATTCATCTTTATTTTCCTAGCACATATCCCAGTGGATAACGCGTGGTAAACACTTACGGGCTAGAAGTGTTTAAACAATTCTGTAAGGGATTGATCTTTCACATCTGCAAGTGTGAAGGGGCTGACATGTTACCCTGCTTGCCTTCCAACAGATCAGACTCCAGGAGCCCCAGACTTCTGGATACGAGACCAGAACTTATGCAGGAATCTTAGCAGCACCAGTTACTCGAATTCTCCATGGGGCTGTGTGATGAGAGCCTGATACCACCTGCATGTGTGGGGTTGAATCCCAGTGTTGTGAAACTCAGGGCCCTTATAGGGTGGTTGGCCCATTTGTCTTTCTGGCTCTCAAAGGAATGAAAGAGAGAACTTGACCGTGGAATGCAAACAAACCATCTATGGAGAGGGAAAGATACTGTGTTTCTAGCTTTTCTTTACCACTCTAGAATAGAAAACTGATGGCCCCAGGAGTGAGGGCACTTTAAATTTCTCCAGAGCAATATAGAATTCCTGACTCCATTCTTATGACCTGATCACCTGCCAAAGGCTCCAGCTGAACATCCCATCCCATCAGGGATTAAGTTTCAACATGTGAATTTTGGGGGAATGAACATGCAGTCTACAACAATGACAGAATAGGTAGTTTTGTATTTACAAAAAAGGAGTTTTGGGTCATTTTTTCCTTTTTTCTCTTGTTTTTGGGTGTTCCATAAATGATAACAGTCATAGTACAATAGGTACAATGTTACAATTATGTTATATAGTTGTTATGTATATAATTACTAGGTAATATATTTAGAAAAAGAAAGATGAATGTATTCTTACATTATGATAATACATTTTAATTCTGTATCTTAATATTTATGTTTAGATCAAGAGGCCATTAAAGCAACCACAGTTTAAAATAGAACTTCTACTTCAAAATGGATTCTAAAATGTATCACTGAAAATATATATTGTATTACCAGACACTGATAGTTTAAAACTGTGCACCTCAATATCATCTCCAATATATTAACATTTCTTTCTTCATCAATATTCTTAAGGAGTCTGAACAGTCCATATACAGACTATCATTTCTTGTCTATATGGCAGTTTTAAATTTTTAATTGAAATGTGACTTTACCAGAGGACAAATCCTTACCTTTACTTATTTAAAATGAAATGATTTTATTTAAAAATGCTAGTTAAGATATAAAGCCAATAGACAAACCTTCATGTGACTTCAAAGTTAATGTTTAATAAGCAGAGATTTATACCCACAAATCTCATGATGCTACACATCTTTCTGGGGAGCTTAAAAAGCACAGAACATGTTTCCTTTCACTTCTGTACTACTAGTCAATTACAAAACCTTACTGTGCAGAAAGATACTAAATCTACTTTTGAATCATCAGGGTTAGTAGGTACAATTTTGTCCCCATTTGATAAAGTAAGATGGCATTGACCATACTTTCTAAGAAATCAATTAATAACTGCAATATATGTACCATTTTAATTTTGGTAAAAATCCATTTGATTTACATTTTGTAAATTTCTTTCAGAAGGGAAGGGAAAGGCACCAGAATACTATACAATGTTAAGCGCATTTTAAAAGATTTTCTAGGTAATTTTTATCTTTTTAAAGAAATAAGCAAACGTGTCGTATTTATACATATATTTACAATCCAAGCATTTCCAGTGTATCACGAAAACAGGATCTCATTAAATGGGTTTTCCTAGATTAGAATGTCTTTACATATCTTATAGATTTTTCACAAAATTGAATATATGACATTGATTTCGTAATAATATATTATTTTTATAAAGAGTAGTGTGTGCTTTGGATTTCAAGGTTGTTTAAATAGGAGCATTGTGAGTCGTACAAACTTTTGTCACATGGTTGAGTTTTGGCTAACTCCATTTACCCTTCAAGGGCACTCAGATTTTCTCTAATCATGTATGGCTTTAGTGATAGAAATAAAAAAAAAATTCAATAGATTTTACTACTAATTCCAAAACAGACTAAATAGATTGAAGTCCAGTTATTTTCATGGATACAGGTCACTGTGGTTAGTGGGAACAATTTAAAAAGTAAAACAAACTTCTCCAAACTGTTTGGTCTTGAGAACTCTAATATATGTATGTATGTGTGTGTTTAAACATACATATATACATATATATAGATAAAGTATAAATGAATTGCACACAAATACAAGTATATTTTATATTTGTATTATGTTCCTAGATATGTACATGTTCTTATGTAGTTGTTCTTATATATGTTCTTTACATGTGACAATATGTGGCAGTAAGACAATAAGACAAGAGTATTACCTTTACCTATGAAAAGAAATGTATGACATTAAAACATACTTATCATTTGGGAATGGCAGGGAAGAGAAATCCAGGTATTTTGAAATCAGAGCTATTTCAATTTTAGCTCTTGCTTTTTAATTTACTAGCTATGTACCTACAGACAATAGGTTTCACCTGTTTAGAACCTTGTCTGTATATGTACAATGGGGACAATAACGATACCTGCATAATAAAGATGTAAGGAGAATTAAACAACATTAGCGAAGTGTTAGTTCACCTCTCAGTAGTCCAATAAAGGACCTTTTCTTTTTATATAGATGGGGATAGCCTCCATATCATTAAGGGGGTTGGACGCATATGCAGAAAGAACAACCAGCATACTTGAGGTTGTCTCGGTGTGGAGAGTAAGTCTTTATCCTCAAAACCACTTTGGATCACAAAAATCCATGGAAATTATTTTATTTTATTTATTTTTTAATTTAATTATTTTTTAAGTACATTTGTCTCCATTTTACCCTCACCATTCCCCTGCACCCCAGCCATCCCTACTCCCCACCCTTGATCCTACCCTCCTTTGGTTTTGCCCATGGGTCCTTTATACATGTTCCAGAAAAACCTTCCTCCTTTCCCCCCATTATCCTCTCCTACCTCCCCTCTGGTTACTGTCAGTTTGTTCTTTATTTCAGTGCCTCTGCTTATATTTTGCTTTGCTTGTTTTGTTGATTAGGTTCCACTTAGGTTCTCTCCATAGGTGAGATCATATGGTATTTGTCTTTCACCACCTGGCTTATTTTGCTTAGCATAAAGCTCTCCAGTTCCATCAAAGCTGTCGCAAAGAGTAGGAGATCTTTCTTTCTTTCTGCATAGTATTCCATTGTGTATGGTACATTTGTGCCATAGTTTTTTGATGCATTAATTTACTGATAGAAATTTTCAAAGTTTAAAAGAAAAAATATTTTAAATATATGCATCATTTTCATATTAAGGAGAAAATAACAGACCTTGAAAGTAATTTCAGATTTAATACTTTCCAAGTGACTTATTGACTTGCTCCTTTCAAATTAGTTTTAGTATTGATATCATATTTTTAAATTAATTTTTCAATTATACATGCATGATTTCCTCAAGAAACTTGAGTCTAGTTCTTAAACATGTTAAAATTTGTCTGAATTTTCTAAACTGAAACTTATACCTAGTATGCTTACCAAACTATTCTATTTTAGGCTAAACCTCATGTGTTTTCTTTTTTTTTTTTTCTTCTTGGAAAATAAAACTTATTCATTTTCTCTGTTGACAAAATATTCTAAATGAGGACCACATATCCACACACACATTGCATCATTTTAGTCTTTATCAGCAGGGCACTTTGCATTCCTGCAGAATCGAAGGGAACGTTCCCTTCCAAATGAGATTCTTACAGTAGTAGGAATGCACTGAACAGCTCCCGTCCCTCTCCACAGTCTATTCTGTCAGAGCATAATTAAGCAATTAGATATGGCAGTGCATATTGTAATGTAAGAAAAACACAAACTCTTGGATGTGTTGCCCAGTACAAGACTGAATTCCATTAGGAATCCCCCCAAAACAACTCATTTACAAAAATAAACTATAACCTTAACTGAAAACTTCCAACAAAACAAGCCCAAAGTAGAGTATTCGAGGTGGTGGGGGTGAAGTTGCCAAATAGCACAGAGTGTATGTTGGTTTTTTTCTTGTTGTTTTTATTATTTTATTACAAAAATATGAAATATATTATTTTGCCTCCAGCTACTATGGAAATTAGTTGGCACATTAAAGATGCTATTTTAATTTATTCCATAATAAAGTATGGATTTACTACAGTTTCACAGGTTCCTTTGTGCACCTTTTATGTATAATGATGTAAACTGTAGTTTTTAGATCTTAAGTCATTGAACCCTTTCCTTGAATGCTTGATTCTTGTCCCGGCATAAATGTTATTAAAATGTAATATAAAAAAACTGAATTTTATCTGTTCCAAATATTAATCATAAATAAAATTTTCTTGATTCTTTTAATCATCCAGATATGTTGACCATTTAAATTTATAAAACGAATACATATATTTTATGACATTTGGAAGATTTAATATATTTTTAAATGAATGAATATACCAATGTTACCATACCCTGATATATAACAGTGTGAAATCTATGTAATATTAGTCAAGAAGAAACATGACAGAGCTTAAGTTTTTAATGTTTGAAACCTATTTGTCCCTTTTTTCTAGCTTGAGGCACCATCCAGTAACGGAGCAGGAAATAGGAATTGAGTCATTTCAGTATCTGCCTAGAAGTGAAATACTCTGATATGTCCATTAAAAACTGTCATTGAACAATGTAAAGATGAAAGGTAAAATCCATGTCAATAACAAATTTTTTAATTATTCTTTTCTTAGAATGGTATTAAATAGAAAATTCAACACACCATGGCAAGTGGAGAGAGGGCGGGAAGGGAAGAGGAAGAGGAGACATCAAGAGAGAAACAAGTTTTGTGTGTAACTTTCGTGGCGCTTTATTCCTGCCTTTCGCACAACGCCGGGCACATTCCTTTGTACAGGGCCCACAGTTTATGTGGCTCTGGTAAGAACCCCCAAATAGTATGCCCATGTTATTATAAAGACTCTTCTTACTGAGAAGCATTATGTGGCAAATTTGGATTATTATTATTATTATTATTATTATTATTATTATTATCATTACTACTACAGTCAAATGAAGTGTGATTTTTCTCATTTTTTGTTTTTTGCAAAGTTAAGAAAGTTATTTTTTGGTTATTTTTAATTTTGCATAAATTAATAAATGCATTATACATGGCCACACACACAAATGTATGGTCAAAGTAACAAGCTTTTCACATATTTCCAATAAACACTAAAAGTTGGTGATGAGAGCATAGAGATAAATATGGAATAAAGCCATAAGTATGCTGTGCAAACTATGAATAGCAAATTGGACACATTGATTAGATTCTTAGAGGGTGTATTAGTTGACAGACTCCTTTTTTAACCGAAGTTTTTGACAGGTGTCAAATACACAGAACTGTTTTTTAAAACACGATTAAGAAATTGGCAGCATGCTATGTGTACTTTTTATATTAAGTATAATATGGTTTATTTTATTGAAGACTACTTGAGCAATTTATAGCTTTTGAAAAATAAGTGACCTTAAGAACTCATCTATGTAGTTGTGGTACATTTTGGTACTATATTCAAGGTTTATTACAATGCAACCTGTATTTTGTAAGATCACAGTAGCATTCCGTTATTTATAATACAGGACCAAAATTCTCTGTAGGCTGAGCAAACAATGCCATGCTTCTCTGGTATCTCAGTGTGGGCGTTCAAAGGAGTCAGCTGTTTTGCTTTTTATAATAGGAAGATTTCTTGACATGGCCTCAAAAGAGTCCTGAGTTCAAGTCACAACTCAGACTCTTATTATCTTGGTGACTTTGGGCAGGAAACTGGCATTATTATACCTTAGTTTCATGATTTGTAAAATGGGGATCATAACACTTGCCATGTCTCATGCAAAGGATGTAAGAACCTGTACAAGAAATGGTGAATGTTATACAAAAGCACTCTGTAAACCTGATGAACTAAGCAAATGAGAGTTTTCATTACCATTAGTGAAATGACTTCCATGATCGGTTCAATTTGTACCTATCTGGACACGAACATTGATAACATATTTATAGGACAATCTTATGTGTGTACATAAGTAATAATGTGTAAAGAATAAGATAAACAAAAAAGTAAATGAACAAATACAAGACTAATTGTTAATTATAAGAAGTGCTACAAAGGAAACAAATTAGTTGTTGAGACATAAAATAAATGGGGAGAAGGGGGCTCGTGCTGCTAATTTAAAATAAGTGGTAAGTGGTCAGATAATGCTTCTTTGATGAGGTGGCATTAGAGTTGAGTGAAGGTTAATCATGCAATATAAACTTAAGGAAAAGAGACTGCAAATGAAATGGTAGGAGACCTTAATTGTGTTTGAAACACAATGAAAAGCTATTTGAAGGGTTTTAAAGAAGAAAATATCATACTGTGTTGCACATTTTTTAAAACTCACTTTAGTTTCAGTGTAGTCAGTAATTGAAGGAGGTAATAGTCTAAGCAGAGCCAATGGAATAGGAAGCTGTTGCTGTGGCCCAGATGAGCAAAGAGGGTGACTTGGACGCGAGATCTCTGTGGGTGATGTGCCATTCATGGACTGCACATTTCTAGGTGATGCCATTCTCAGAGACTGCGAAGCGAATAGTTCCCTAGAGTTGTACCCGGAAAGACAGCACGACTGCACAGAGAGATCCAGCCTGGAGTGGGGTAGTGGTAGTGGAGAGGAAAAGAACACACAGAACTAATACAGAGAGTAGAATACATTGAGCTTTTGAATTTTATAGACATTGGTACAGAGAAATGGGAGAATTCATATTTCTCTTGGAACTCGACAGATATTAGTGCTATTACTTAATTCTCAAAAGCTCCTATACTTTCCTTTATGCATTCATTATTATAAGCAATTAAATAATTAAAAAAATCCTTGTCAAATGCCTGTAAATGTTTTGGATCCCCTGGACTAATATTTGCTATATGTATATAATGTGAGCTTGATTTGTCTATAAAAGATTAGCTTTACAAATGAGGAACAGTATGATCTTTCAAGAACTCCAGTTATACACAGTAAGTGGTCAATAGCTATTTATTGACAGTGATGATGTCTGTCTGCCCTTCGAAGAGCTGTTAATAATACAATGCAAGCCATGTGCTGTTGAAATCACTTAAATGGGATATTTAATAATATGATTAGACTAATTTGCTACACGATGGAAAACATTATTTGGCATTCATGTGGACCATGGTGTAGTAGTCACAATTATACACAATGCTGATTTTTGAAAATATGCTTTTGTATAGTCACAGAATTTGGCATTGAAATCTTGGTTTAACCTGTTATTAATTTCAAAATACTAAGATGTCAGGTCTTTTCTACTCTTCCTTCTGCCCAAGAAAGTACAACATGTTGAATCTTCATAGGATTTAACAGTCACTTGGTCTTAGACTACTGGAATTGAGAAACCCTCTTGTAAGGCAGGCTTCGAGGCTGTCTCTGAGAGAACCGGCTATTCACTGCGTGTTTCATTGCTGTCACTCTGCAATCTGTTGATTGGTGTTCATAATTCTTCACAGAGATACTGTAAAGATTAATGAAATAGAGTTTGTAAAGTATTTTATCTCTTCAAGTGCAAGTCCTGTGAGATGAACGTTTAGAAGCCTCATTATACACAGGCTATACGGTGCCAGAACTCTTAAACTGTTAGTAAAATCTCTTAAGCGTTGTACTTTATCATCGCTGTCTTGATAATGTGGGGCTGTGCCTATCATATCATTTTTTTTTGTCTCTTCAGAACTGCTTAAGCATAGTATTATTGATACTTGACATTTATCAGAGTTACGGCGATCCTTTTAAGTTTGGGGAGTATGGAATTTTTACTTGATCTGTCTTATGCTATAACCTAATAATGTCAGGCTGTATATATGCTCAACCCAGAATTACACAAAGAGCCACGCTCCTCGGAGTACAGCCTGTGTGCAATGAGCCTCCCAAAACTTTGCTCTACCACATAATGTGTTCTTCCCCCACAAAATCTTCAAAGTACAGGAGGCTTTATTAAGATACCTAAGAGGTGGCACCTCACATTAATGCAACTTGGTGCTTCTTTGCCCCACAGAACATTAATTCCAGAACGTAATTTCTTCTAGGAAAGTCTTTAATTTCCACAAGGAAGCAAAACTAAACCTCTTTTGAATTTGATATTACCTAATTCTACCTTGAGTGAGGGAGAATGATGAAACAAGAATGATGTGTGGAAATTCCAGAGCAGACAAACAGGGACATGGAAGGGGGAGAGGGGGGCTGGGTGGTGATGGACCATGATTACAGGGCTGTAGGGCCCACTGCTCCTGGGGAGGGGACTGTCACTGCAAACATATCCGGGGAAAAACTTTGTGCAGTCACATATGTGACAGCATTTCTTTTTAAGGAGGAAATTGAAACTAATCTGGTGTAAATATGATTTAGATTTAAAAAATGTTTCTGTTGCTATAGTTAGCAGTGTAGGGTTGCACTGTATATTCTACAGAATATA
Source organism: Tonatia bakeri (assembly GCA_004024845.1). Classification (NCBI taxonomy): domain Eukaryota; kingdom Metazoa; phylum Chordata; class Mammalia; order Chiroptera; family Phyllostomidae; genus Tonatia; species Tonatia bakeri. The sequence goes on from PVIA01000813.1 coordinate 43,202, forward strand.
CAAAAATTACTTTTGTTATACAATTCACATAAATGTCATTTATTTTAATAATGTTAAAAAAGGTCAGACTATTTAGAATAAAGAAATTATGTAACTTTTTTCTTAATTTTATGACTGGCTTACACTTGTCAAAGTCTTTGTAAGGTAAGAGTTTCTGATCTAAACATAGCAAACAACTATACCATTGAACTTAAGAAAAGCTGGTGAATATGAATGAAATAAGAACATAAGCATGTAAAATAGTAATAAATTATAAAAATGTAATTCTAGGCCTTATAACTTGATTATGCATTACAAATAAAGTACCTTTATTTTACTCAAATATTTGCTTTTAATTAAGGTATAATATTTTTAAATAGTGTCATTTAGTCAGAAAGTAATCATGTTGCTCATAAGATATCTTAAACCACTTGTCACTTATCTAGAGTTATAAACTAGTTACTATAAATTTACACATTACTATATGCTTTTTAAAAAGAAACATTTTATAAACATGATTTTTAAAAATATTTAATTCATTTATAGAGAGGGAAAGGGAGGGAGAAAGAGAGGGAGAGAAACATCAATGTGTGGTTGTCTCTCACATGCCCCCTACTGGGGACCTGGCCCACAACTCAGGCATGTGCCCTGACTGGGAATCGAACCAGTGACCCTTTGGTTTATAGGCTAGTGCTCAATCCAATGAGCCACACCAGCCAGGACTATAAACTTGATTTTTTGTGTAAGTTTAGATAAGTCATTCCTAAAAGAAATTTTTTTATAAATTCCTATGTATTTATAAAACTACAAAAGCTATTAACTATTATTGACAAATATTTTAAATGGCCTGTAATCCTCAGATTTAGTTAAATAAGATAGTGTAAATAAATCAAATTCTAATGGAAGTTATTGACATATAGATAGCTGTCTTTGAAAGTGTATCTTTGGCTAAAATTTTCTACATATATTTATGATTTTTGTTACATCTTCAACATACATTTTATGATAATATAAATACATGTTTTATTTTTAACAGGTATCTTATAAATCATAAATAAAGTACATTTTCATGATAGCGATATCTTAAGAGGCCCTATATATATCAGATACTCAATAATGCTCATTTCCAGAATGTTTCCACTTGGACAAGTAGAGAATAATTCAAATATTACAAAACTGAGTAATATTTAATGAATGTCTAACATTAAAAATAACTGAGTTCTTACTCTTTAAATATAATTATTAATAGCACAATGTAATGATGCATCGACAGATAATTTTTAAAAGCCCACACTAATGTGAATACTTATGAGTTTGCAAAGATTAAAAAAATTAACTTTCAACCAGTTGTAGTGTTTAGTGTTGTATAGGTAATATTAAAAATTCACAGCACTTAATAAAAGTTACGCTCTGCCAGAATTCTGCGACCAAACCTGTCAGAAAGGGGAAAAGCGCCACCTATTGATCAGAATATGCAAATCATTTGTCAGTCTGAACTTTCAGCTTCTTAAACTGTTGGGAGTAAAAAGAATGTACTAGGTTGAAGATTTTTCAGCTCCTCAATAGAAAATTCTTTAACTCAATTTTATTCTTAAAGAATATGGTATTTACATTTAGGGATATTTAACACATCTTGAAACGAGTCTTCATGGCGTTTTCACCATGTTGTCTTTACGAGCAGCAAATCACCACCCTCTCTGCAGCATGCTTGAGGGTTGTCTTTTGAAATAATGGAACATAAACATATTCTCTGTAAGCAGAATACAGTGAATCTTCATAGTCCTGTGAAACCAGTGTTGAGAAATAAGATTTTCATTAAAGAGGCACATATGGTCAAATATGAATTGTCTGACATGAAATCATGCCTGTAGTTTAATAAATGTTTTTAATGTATATAATTATAAATAGTCATTATTTAAATATTTAACTTTAAAATCTGAGGGTTTGATAATGAATAGTTAATTCATTGACTGACATTTCAACAAATTGTTTTAAAATTCAAGAACCACGTAGGCTGAGTGAAAAGGTAACTGTTATTATTTTAAAATAAGATTCTATGTCTTCATACAGTTATGAAAGACTGACCTTCATGTGAGGTATCTCCATTCCATTATATCCCTAATATCAATAGAAAACCATTTTTAATTGTCACAAGAGTATCTTTTATTTTTCAACACAGGGGAGATTACCAGGCTTAAATTCTAAACATATCAACAGACAGAAACGGCCCTCAGACTCTGAAGTTACAGGGAAACAGTTTTGTAACATTTTAGAATAGTTCTTGCTCAGCAAATGTTAACCATGTAAAATCACTTAACCTTCAAAAAAGAAACAATACTGTTTTTCAGTTGATGGAACTATGTAACTACAAATACCGTGAATCATATTAAAATTTGCTAAACATTTTCCTTAAATATGATTCCAAATATACCATATGAATTTAGAAAGAGGGAATCCAATGTCCAGATGACTTTATTTTCTAAAGACCATGTGCGGCACTTATAACTTGCTTCTGTTTCGCTCAATGCAATTGTAATGCCTCCATTTTACTAGTCTCACTGTGAAACTTTACAGGTTATCTTTGTTCTTTTCCAGATCAATAAAGTAACAACAGATAACTATTAATATATTTCTTTGCATCTGCACAGTGAAAACTTTAAATATTAAAATGAAATATTGCAGCCCATATATCATCCACTCTTACAAGACAGGGATGACAGTATTAAGATGCACATTCAGGATAGCACTCTTTCTACTTTGAACGCTGTCAAGAACAAAGTGCTTTACAGACTTAAAATAAATCTAGGTACTAATCCATTGAATTTCTGACAACAGGAGCCCAAGGTTTCCATGCACTTAGCTGAGTACTGCATAAGAGCTTGTGCATTATTCATGTCCACTAATGGTGTTGCAATGCGCTTTGTGTGAAGCAGTGACAGTGCGATCTGCTAAGATCGCTGCTGCTGTGGACAAAGCCATACATTTTCTTGTGCTTGAATTTTTGACAGAATACTCTATTAATGCCAATTCTGCTTAAGTAAATGCTGAGCAGGGGTCAGTTGTTCCTTTTTTCCCCCTTCTCTTATTATTTAAGAAAACAGTGCTATAAAATTGAAAATGATGTTCTGAGGTTTGCTGAATTTTTCAGTACAATAGTAGCCAATAAAGGTCACGCTACTTTTTTTGTCTACTTTTATGATTTTGTGTGATGGTCCACAGACTCAATAGGAAAGCTCTTAGCACTGGGAAAGGGAGGTGCTATTAATTCCAGTTTCAGCACCATTATACTCTTCAGTGGATCAATAGAATTAAATGAGCTGAGATATTAGGAAAATATTGAAGAAAGCGGGAGGGTTGTATTGTTTGACCAGGGCTGGGCTGAGTAGAAAATAAAGAACCATGCACAGCAGCTGTCAATAAATCATGAAAACTATGCTCTGAACCAAATGGAATACAGCATGAAACCCCAAGCCTTAAATGCCCATAGTATCTGTTGCGGGGGTTTTTAATTAAGCATTTTATTTATCAATCAAGTAAATTTTCTAAAAAGTGTTTTGCTCACAAGGGGAATGTTTTGGAAATGATATTAAAATGTGGGCAGTTCTATTCACAAATTTTAAAAATATGCTTTGATGTAGGAATTACAAAAAGTGGGAAGGTATTTCAAATATTAAGAAGTGAAATTTAAGATCCTGTTCACTTTTGCATATCTATATTTACTGGTGATGAAACTTCTTTGATTACAGAGAGATGGTTGATTTTTCCCTTTGTTGTGGTAATGTTTTGTTATTTAATTTAACTATAAGAAGTAAGTACATTTTAGCCTACTTCATAGCAGAGTAACTTGAAAGTGTTTTATTTGTCTTGGCCAATATGAGATGCATATTTGATAAAGTATTAATAATATAATATAAATTATAATTATAAATACAAATAATACTTTAATACAAATAGGCAGAAAAGTCTCATCAGTCTCTAAGAGAATAAAATTTGAAGTTGGAAATAAAAAGGTTACAAATGTTTTCATTCTTTTGTTACTAAGTCTTACTGAAACTTGCCACATTATAAAATGCACAGTGATACATTTAGCATATTCTAATATCTTTATTTTTAAAACTAATCCCAATAAATCTTTTACTTGAAAAAATATATATTTCAGGACAACTTATGTATTTTATTTTTTCTAACAATTTAAGGTACAGACAATATTGTGTTAATTTCAGGTGTACGACACAGCAGTTCAACATTTACATATTACAATGTGATCGCTGCAGGAAGTCGATTAGTCATCTATCATTGCTCAACATTGTTACAATATTATTGACTATATCCTCTGTGTTGTACACAGCATCCTCATGACCTACTTATTTTATAACAGAAGTTTGTCCTTCTCATTGCCCTTCATCTTTTTGCCCATCTCCTCCCACCCTCCCTTCTGGCAATCTGTGTGGCAAATATGGCAAACTGTTCATCCAAAGTGTATTCTCTTCATCTTGGACAAACTACCGACTAGTACATGTTCCTTTTACCTTTGTGGCCATTTCTAGATAAAGGAATGTGACAGTGAGTGGTATGTACCGTTTCTAGGCCAAGACATTTAAGATGTGGCTGGGCCAACTCATGCCTGTTTTTCCCTCCCCCTGAATGCATGCAAGTAATAATAGGAATAGGAGAGCTACAAAAAGGAAGGAAAAAAGACATTAGAATCACCATGAGAGATTACTACAATTTAGGGACATGTGCTTGTACTAGCACAAAAGCAAAGACAGTCTTCAACTGTGCTTGAGTCATTATATCTATTGGGTCTTTTTGTTACCACTGCTTAGGTTTCCCCAAGTAATAGAAATAACATTAATAAGGGGTCATTACTTGTCGACATATAATGGTTGTGAGAGGTAAACATGCTATTAAATAGAGTCCAAAAATTCCTTGTCTTCAGATTTTTTGGTCTGACATACATAGCAATCTCTCATGGTCACTCTCGCTTTTCATGACTTAGGAGTTGACATCTCACAAAATGACACATTGTATTTAAGTTTGCCCAAATAATGAGATTACTTTGACAATATCCTCATTCAGGCTGTGTACATATGCATTGCCAGTAGGATGAAATATAATCGGAAGACCATTTTATTTGACTCTCTTGCAAAAAACATACATAATTTTACTCTAATCAACTACTATATGAATCAGAAACTATGGTTTTGACCCTTGAAAAGACAGGGAGTTTTTGCATTTTCTGAAAACAACCTTTGCGTATTGAGCCTAACATTGAATACAGATAAAACTGATTAAGGATTTTGAGTTTCATTTGATTTGTCTAAAGTCATGTAGATGCATTCTAATCTCTATTGATTTTTTATAAGAGTTTTTAAAGTTAACGAAGAAACATTGGTTAAGGCAAATGATCTCAGAACTTGGCAATAATACTCAGATCCATCTTAAATTGTAGACAAAGTTTAAAGAGGACAGACTGAACTTTAAAAGAGAATATTCAATTACAAAATAGAATCCTTGTTTAAAAGAATTTTACTTCTCTGTTATAAGAAAGGATGATTGTATGGGAATAAAAAATACACATTTCCTTTTCCCCAGCCTCTTCTCTCAAGCTCTAGGATTTCAAGTTCATTTACTTTTTTTTTCTATGTACATCCTTGATGTCAGTCCACATGTACTTTTAAAAAATAATACATATATTATTTAAATATATATATTATTTATTATGTATATTATTATTTTATATAATATTTAATATTATTTTTAGAGAGAGGGGAACAGATAGAGAAAGAGAGGGAGAGAAATAGAATGTATAGTTGCCTCTCAAGTGCCCCCCACTGGGGACCTGGTCTGCAACCCAGGCATGCGCCTTGACCGGGAATTGAACCAGGGACCCTTTGGTTTATAGGCTGGCATTCAATCCACTGAGCCACTCCAGCCAGGGCCACATGAACTTTTTAACAAATGGAGGAAATAATCTCTAGTATGGACTTGCATAGTTTATTAGATGCTGTAGACAGAAATTCTTCAAAGTCCCGACAGTAAACATGTAATACAAGTATAAAATGAATAAATGGATTAATATGTAAAACAGGGGTCCCCAGTCCCCAGTCCAGAGACCAAGGTCCCTGGCCTGTTAGGAGCCGGGCTGAGCAGCAGGAGGTGAGTAGCAGGCGAGAGAGGGAAGCTTCCTGGGTATTTACAGCCTCTCCCCACAGCTCGCTTGTCGCTTGAGCTCCATCTCCTGTCACATCAGCGGCGACATTGGATTCTCATGGGAGCATGGACCCTACTTGGACTGGGCATGCGAAGGATCTCTGTTGCACACTCCTTATGAGAATCGAACGCCTGACAGTTTGCGGTGGAGCTGATGTGGTGATGCTAGTGCTGGGAAGAGGCTCTAAGCACAGATTATCATTAGCAGAGAGGCTGGACTGCACAGAGACCAAAATAAATCAGTTGCTTGCATACTCATATCAAAACCCTATCAGTGAGTGACAAGTGACAATTAAGCTGCATCCAGTGGCAGGTTTTGTAGTGGCAAGTGAGTTTATGTACATCAATTATACAGCTGCATCTGGTGGCAGGCTTTAAGTCAGAATCTGACACTAGTCTCTGCCGAGCCCTCCCATTATTTTATTTACTTCCATCTGCACCTCTTTCCTGCACTGCGCACTTATCTTGGTCACAGTTTTGGTAAGCACACCAGCTAACCCCAGTCAAAATGAGTAAAAAACAAACATTGGTGGAGAGCTTCTTTGAAAAGGGGGAAAGACCCAATGATGAGATAGCAGAAGCCTCTAAGACCGCCAACAGAAAGAAAGCTGCATTTAAAAGAAAATACCAGGAGTCTGACTTAAATTAGGGATTCATTGCAACAACTGATTTATATTCTCCAAGCCCACTTTGTATGATATGTGGTGACCAGCTATATGTCAAAGCCATGAAACCTTCAAACTGTTTTGCCACGTGGAGACCAAGCACCCTGTATTAAAAAGACAAGCCTGTGGAGTTTTTCAAAAGAAGAAAATGTGAACATGCAGAACAGAAGCTGTCACTGAAGGCCACCATTTTATCAAATGTGTCTGCACCGAGAGCATCATTCTTAGTCGCTAACCTCATTGCTGGAGCTAAGAAGCCCTTGCCTCTGGGTAAAGTGTTGACACTGCCTACTGCTAGGGACATTTGTTGTGAACTTTTAGGAGAGGCTGCAATTCAAAAAATGGAGTGTGTTCCTCTTTCAGCTAGCACCATAAGTGGACTAATTGATGAAATAGCAGAAGATATTGAGGCACAGTTGTTAGGAGTAATGAACCACCGTGGTATGCAATCCAGCTTGACAAGCCTACCAATGTTGACAACAAGGCAACAAACAATGCTTGTTTCTGTGCAACATATTTTTCAGGAGGATGTGCATGGCAATAAGTTATGTGCACTTCTCTCATGAACCAACACCACAACTGCAGAACTATTCAAGTGCTTGAATGATTATATATTAGGAAAACTGAATTAGTCATTTTGGATCGGTATAAGCCTGGACAGAGTGGATGCCGTGACTGGTCAGCCTTCTGGTTTCACTACTCGGATCAAAGAGGTCGCTTCTGAATGTGAGTCTATGCACTATGCCATCCATACAGAAATGCTGGCTAGCTGAAAAATGTCCCCTGATCTTAACAACATTTTGCAGGATGTTATTAAAATTACTAACCCCATTAAAGTGCATGCCCTTAACTCATGTCTGTTCGTGCAGCTCCGTGAGGAGATGGACCAGGGAACACAGGTCTTCCCTTACACACAGAAGTGAGATGGCTTTCTAAAGGTAGATCACAGACCAGTTTTTGAGTTACAAGAGTCATTCCAGAGTTTTCTTTTAGAAAAATAGTCACAACTGGCAGCACATTTTAGGGACACAGAATGAGTCGCAAAACTTACTTGGGTGACATATTCAACCTGCTCGATGACCTCAGTCACTTCAGGGGAGAACAACAACCTTGCTCAAGTTGGCAGATAATGTGGCTGCGTTCAAAGCCAAACCAGAATTATAGGGACGACAAGTGAACACTGGGATTTTTGAAATGTTTTAAATGTCAACAGAGATTTTGAAAGACTGAACCAGGGCCTTCTCTCTCCCAGTTGGTGTATGATCACCTGTCTCAACTTTCAGATGACTTTGAGCATTACTCCCAATCACAAAGACCCCAAACTGGGAAGGAATGGATCCCCTACCCATTTGTGAATAAGCCAGGTGAACTGTCTTTGTCTGTACTAGAAGAGGATCAAATGCTTGAGTTCACAAATGACAGTGGCCTTAAAAGTATGTTTGAGATGACCTCAAATCTCCATGCATATCCTGGATTAAAGTCAAAGTGGACAATCCTGAGGTCGCCACAAAAACTTTGAAAAGCCTGTTTCCATTTCCAACATCCTATCTTTGTGAAGCAGGGTTTTCTGCAGTGACAGCAACCAAAACAAGATTACAGAGGAGACTGAACATAAGAAACACACTTCAGGTGTCCCTGTCTTCCATCACCCCTGGATGGGACCTTCTAGTTTCAGGAAAACAAGCTCAGGGCCCCACTGATTCTGCATTATGGTGAGTTGTATAATTATTTCATTACATGTTACAATGTAATAGTAATAGAAATGAATCGCACAATAAATGTAATGTGCTTAAATAATCCTGAAACCACCCCCATCCCAGTCCATGGAAAAATCATCTTCCACAAAACTGGTCCCTGGTGCCAAAATGGTTGGGGACCACTGATGTAAAATGATGATGATGTTCACAGGTGTACATAGTTCCCCATGAATGGTACTGTTGCTGATTTTGTGCTCTGAGATTTGGAAGTTTAACATCTTACTAAACTTAACTGTTGATCAGATGAAATAAGCAAATTTCTAACAGTGCCTATTTCAGTCTGAAAGTTTACAACTGAGTAGAATCCCAGTGATACAGGTCTTGTTCCTGCCGAAGGCCCTAGTATGGTACAGCATGTCAGCCTTAAGAATGAGGAATTACTGTTGCCCTTCACTTTCATCTGAATTTCCCATCTTAAAAATTAAAAATGAATCTGCCTTTTGACCCAGCAATCCCACTTCTGGGAATACATCTGAAGGAACTCAAAACACTAATTTGAAAGAACATAAGCACCACTATGTTCATTGCACCATTATTTACAATCACCGAAATGTGGAAGCAGCCTAAGAGTCCTTCAACAGATAAGCAGATAAAACAACTATGGGATATTTACACAATGGAATACTACTCAGCCTTAAAAAAAGAAGAAAGTGTTATACTTTGTGACAATATGTATGGACCTGGGAACAATATGCTAAGTGAAATAAGCCAGTCGGAGAAAGACAAATTATGTTTTCACTCATAGGTGGAATCTAATGAACAAAATGAACTAACAAGCAAAACACAGACACACTCATCGATGGAGAGTAGATGAGAGTTAGTGGGGGTGGGGAAAGTAGAGGGTGGGGAGACTGAGCAAAAAAGGGAAAAGGTCTCACGGACATAGACAACAATGAGCTGATTGCGGGGGGTAGGAAGGTTTAGGGGACTAAATAGTAATATAAAATACATGATAAAGAATATATTAAGAAATATGTTTGCTAAATTCAAAAGAAAGAAGGAATTGAGGAAAATAATGACCCTGAGAAAGATTAAGATTAGTTAGGGTGATCTGATTTGTGGGCGCAAAAAAAGTCTATAATTATATTAATTAAACTAGAAGTGAAACTTGTTGGAAACATACTAGAATATTTTGCAGATGCAGAGTTGAGAAGCCACTGTTTGAGAAGTGAAGGATCTGGGACTTCAGCAGCAAGAATGCACAGATGTTTTTCTAAAGTAGCACTGTTGGCCCTGTCCCACTAGTGGCTGCTGAATTCTGCTTAGTGGGCCATCAGTACTTAAAATAATACAACACAATAAAAATAGGAAAATATAATACGGAGAACAATTATTGTTCTGTAAAACTGTTTTTTTCTTAATATATACTTGTAAGTACTATGTCTGTTGTGTTATATGTTTCTTACTGTGGTCACAGCCAAAAATTTAAAAAATCTGATGCTCCAAACACTCTATTGACTTAACTCAGTTTCACTGTGTTCTAAATACCAAGCCACATGGAAAAATAGCTTGTTAATTAAAACTAAGCCATATGTCAGTCCAAGTGTATTCATTCAACTATGACCATGGAGGCAAAGTCTAATATAGATATGGGGATGGCCTCTGGGTGGTGCCCAGGAAAGGCAAATTTTCCACGAGATCTGATTCTTTGTATTTATGATATTTATGAACTTTTTTGTCTGAAATATAGTTAAAATTTTTATTATTAAAATCTGCAATCTCATTGAAATACCAAGTCTACGAAGCAAAATGTGCTTTGTGCAAATGTTTATTTAATAATTACACAAATGGAACCATGGGTATATGACAAAGTTTAGAGTGATTTATTCTGAAGTTACAAAAAATTGCATTTTTCTTGTATTAACTGAACTGCAATGAAAAACATATAAATGCATAGTCTCTATTCTGTTCTCCTGAAATGTCTTGTTGATTAGAACAGTTTGCAGAAATATCCTTTTACCAGCTTTCTACTTTAATGTGATATCAAAACTACAGTTTCCTTTTTCATTAGTCCGTGTGTGGGGAATAAATCACTGTGTTGGCATGATTTACTTAGTATTTAAAATTGTAATTTTTTATTTTGAAAATGGTAATCTCAGGAAATTTTGCATGTAGCTACTAGTATTTATAATTCTCCCTATTTTACATATTTTTCTAAATCAAAGCTTCAAAATTAATACAAAAGAGGAAATGCTTCAAACTTATTCTGTAGACTGCATCTTCTGTAAGTAGAGTTCCATGTTTTTATCTTTAGCTACAATTTATTTAAAGTGGTTATAGTTCAGAAATAGTCCCCTACCAATGGAAAATTCCATCAAGTGGAGAAATTACCATCAATTTCTTAGAATGATATTTTCTGAAATTATGATGTAGAAGATAATGTGCTGGTAATATTAAGAATTATTTTGATTTGCCCTGGCTGGCATAGCTCAGTGGATTGAGCACGGGCTTCGAACCAAAGCATCGCAGGTTCGATTCCCAGTCAGGGCACATGCCTGGGTTGCAGGCCACGGCCCCCAGCAACCGCATATTGATGTTTCTCTCTCTCTCTCTTTCTCCCTCCCTTCCCTCTCTAAAAATTAAATAAATGAAATCTTTAAAAAAAAAGTTCATTCTGCCTTATAATAAAACAAAGAATTATTTTGATTTCATTTTAATTCTACCTCCTGCTAGTAACATAGTTATACAATCTATTTAACATATTACATTCAATTAATTTTGTATAATCTGGGCTTTAAATTTATCTTTTCCTCCTAAGTATTATATATTATATTTCTATCTTGACCAAAATTGGACAATACCATTTTCTAAATATGAGGTCTGTACAGAAAAAGTCCAACCATTGTTGATGTAATAAGAATGGTTTGCCTGACATTGTTGTAATCTGGCAGCCAAGGAAGCATAGGAGAGTGGGCTGGAATGTGCATGTGTGAACAATGAACACCTCACTGTACTAGTCAGTGGGGGTAATAGGTGCCATTGAGTGAGCGTGTGTACTGTGTTGCCATCACATTCATATAACTGGGCAAGTAGAGCAATGAATCTGCGTCAAATTTTGCATTAAGCTCGAACATTTCTCTGAAGAAACTATTCAGATAATTCAGAAGGCAGCAGCTATGGACAACTGGTGATTGGCAGCTTCATTGGGACAATGCATCTGCTCATGCATCATGTCTTGTGTAAAGTGCTTGGCAAAATATCAAATTACCCAGGTGACTCATACTCCTATAGCCCTGCAACTTCTGGATTTTCCCAAAACTAAAATTACCTTTGAAAGGTAAGAGACTTCAGACCCATCAGTGAGATTCAGGAAAATACAACAGGGCAACTTATGGAGATTGGGAGAACTCTGTGAGGTCCCAAGGTGCCTACTTTGAAGGAGACTGAGGCATCATTGTCCTATGTACAATGTTTCTTTTATCTTCTTCAATAAATGTCTCTATTTTTCATATTACATGTCTGGATACATTCTGGACAGACCTCATGCACAGCATGCATAAATGCACGTAAATGTTTTAGCACCTGCAAATTCTTCTCTCTTCATTCCTTACTGCCCACCATCCTGTTACTCTCCCAACTCCTTCCTCTTCAGTCGCCCACTGCTTCCACATTTCAGCTAAAATAAAAGCACTAGGATATTTCACAACCAAGAGCAGGAATACACCTGAGCATCAATAACATCTGGAACCAGACTCTTGGGTGACACCAAAAATTACTTTCTATTTCCTCTCTCTCTCCCTCTCTCCCCACCTTTCTTCCTCTCTCTTCTCCTCCCCTTCCCACTGTCCTCTCTTCCAATAAAAAGAACTCTTGTGATCACTTATGGAATCGTGGCTGCCCACAACATGGGAGATTTGCATGTTTCAGCTTCAGAGACTCTCTGCTGTAATGCTAACCTAGTCCTTTCTCAGTCCAGAACCCAATCTGCTTATGAGGGGGCTGCCTATCCCACGTTGGGTCAGATACTCCAGTGTGGACCAAATGAATGGAGCTAATGTCAGGGTCAGGAATTTTTTGTAACTATTATTGTTACTTTATGTGGCAGGAAAGTACTTGGTCTGGTATAAGCACTAAAAAGTATATTGAGGAGATACAGGGGTTTGGAGTGTGGCTCTAGTCTAGTGCAGAGACTTCTGGAAACTAGTGGATGAGGAGAAATAAAATCAAACTGAGTGGTGTGAGGAGGAAACAGTTCCCATCTATCTACCAGAAGGTAATAGGGAATTGGTTAAATCAGTGTGATATCAGTATTGGTTAAATACATACAATGGAATAAACTAATGTTAACAAAAATTAATGTACAAAAATACAGAAAGTTAAAATGACTTAGACATTGAAACAAAATAAAAATGATAGAATAATTTTTAGTGAGGTATCAATCAATATAACTGGTGTATAATATTATATACATTCCAGGTGTCCAATATAAGGATTTGATATTTGTACATGTTGCAAAATGATTGCCACAAATAAGTCTACTCAATGTCCCTGATCTCACAGTTGCAAAATGTTTTTTAATGTTATAAGGACTTTTTTTATTTACTCTCAGCAAATTTCAAAATTTCAGATGTTCAATTCCATATTCTAAACTATGGTCACCATGTTGCACATTGTGTTCTCCTGGTTTCTTTATTTTATAATGGAAAGTTTGTACCTTTTAAAAACCCTGCTCTCATTTTTCCCACCCCTTGCCTCTATTCTGGGTATCTATAAGCTTGTTTTTTGTTGTTGTATTTGCTTTATGAGTTCCACATATAAGTGAAATCCTACAGTATTTGCCTTTCTCTCTGACTTAGCATATTGTGCATAATGCCCTCAAAATTCATCCATGTTTTTGCAAATACAAGATTTCATTCTTTTTTATGGCTGAATTTTATATATATATGCATATATACATACACACACACACACGCATATATCACATCTTCTTTATGCATTCCTCCATTGATGCATATTTAGGTTGTTCTCATATATTGGTTGTTGTAAATAATGCTGCAGTGAACATGAAGATTTATTTATCTTTTCAAACTAGTGTTTTTGTTTTCTTTGCATAAATACCCAGCAGTGGAATTGTTGCATCATATGGTAGTTCTGTTTTAATTTTTGAGGAACCTCCATTCTCCTTTTCATAGTAGCAGCACCAACTTGCATTCCTACCAGCAGTGGACAAGGCTTCCTTTTTCTCCACGTTCTTGCCAACGTTTGTTACTTCTTGTGTCTTTGATAGCTGTTCTAACAGGTGCGAATTGATCATCTCTGTGGTTTTGATCACCTTTCCTTGATGATTAGTGATGTTGAACACTTCTTCATGTGCCTGTTGGTCATTTGCATGTCTTCTTTGGAAAATTGTCTATTTAGATACTCTATTCATTTTTCACTGATTTTTTTTTTTTTTTGCTATTGGGTTTACAAGTGTGTGTGTGTGTGTGTGTGTGTGTGTGTGTGTGTAAACTGATCTTAACTCCTTACAGATATATGATTTGCAAATATTTCCCCCTTCTAGTAGGTTGCATTTTCACTTTGTTGATGGTTTAGTGTGCTGTGCAGAAGCTTTTGGGTTTGATGTAGTCCCACCTGTATATTTTCGCTTTTGTTGCCTTGGCTTTTAGAGTCAGATCTAAAAAATATATCTCCAAAACTAATATCAAGTGGGTTACTACCTATGTTTTCTCCTAGGAGCTTTATGGTTTGGGGTCTTATATTCAAATCCTTAGTTTATTTTGAATTTTTTGTGTATGGTATAATAGTCTAGCTTCATTATTTTGCATGTGGCTGTGCTGTTCCCCCAATACTGTTTATTGAAGAGACTTTCCTTTTTCCATTATATGTTCTTGGCTCCTTTGTTGTAAATTAACTGACCATATATGTGTGGGTTTATTTCTGGATTCTCTGTTCTGCTCTACTGATCCATGCATTGGTTTTTACACCAATAATAATACTATTTTGATTGCTATGGCTTTGTAGTATTTTTTAACATTTATTTATGGATTTGAGAGAGTGATGGAGGTATTAATGGAGGGATGGAGGGAACAGAGAGAGAGAGAGAGAGAGAGAGATTTTTGTTCCACTTATTTGTGCATTCATTGGTTGACTCTTGTATGTGTGTTGGTGCCCTGACCGGGGATCAAACCCACAACCTTGTACCTGGATGATGCTCGGTTTATCTGAGCTATCTGGCCAGGGTTGCTTTCTAATATGTTTTGAAATCAGGGAAGGTGATGCCACCAGTTTTATTCTTCTTTTTCAAGATTGCTTTGGCTATTTTGGGTTTTATGTGTTTCTGTACAAACTTTACAATCATTTGTTCTGTTGCTTTGAAAAATGTCAATGGGATTTTAATAGGATCACATTAAGAGGGAGGATCCCAAAACACAGAATTTATGCATTAAAAATTGCATATTTACTCTTACATGTTTAAACTTCACTCACCTTCATAGTACTCTCCGTTCATGCAATACACCTACTGAGACATTTTTTCCACTGCTCAAAACAGTTTTTGAACTTGTTGATTTTGATGCCTTTTAGTGCTTCTGCTATTTTTTGTCTTACCTCTTCCATATGATCCAAACATTTCCCTTTGAAGACATCTTTCATCTGGGAAAATTTCTAAAAAGTCCAATGGGGTGAGATCAGGTAAACAGGGAGGGTGGGGCGTTTGTTCAGAAACTGCTGAACACCCAGTGAAATGTGGGCAGGTGAGCTCATAAATCACCCATCATGAAATGGGCAAGTGCATTAAAAGAGTCTTCAGAAAGTATTCACTGGAGCCAAATGCAGTCTCTCACAGTAATACCAGGTAGTACACTGACCCAGATGGGTCCCTAGAACATTCACCTTGCAGAGGAATTTCCTACAAGGAAATAATTCCAGTTTTCTTTGAGCCTCCCCACTTGTATATATGTAGTCTGCTTTGGGTAGTATGGACATTTTAACAATATTAATTTGTCCAATCCGTGAGCATTGAATATCTTTTCATTTATTTGTATCACCTTTTATTTCTTTCACCAATGTTATAGTTTTCCTTATACAAGCTGTCATCTCCTTGGTTAAATTTATGTCTAGGTATTATGTTATTATTTGGATGCAACTGGAAATGAGATTGTTTTCTTAATTTCTCTTTCTGATAATTGGTTATTAGTGTATAGAAACAGAACAGATTTTTTCATATACTG
This sequence comes from Tonatia bakeri, assembly GCA_004024845.1. NCBI lineage: Eukaryota > Metazoa > Chordata > Mammalia > Chiroptera > Phyllostomidae > Tonatia > Tonatia bakeri. The sequence continues at coordinate 58,988 of PVIA01000813.1, forward strand.
ATTTTGTATCCTGAAACTTTACTGAATTTGTTTATTCTAAATTTTGTTGTGGAGTTGTTAGCGTTTTCTATAAATAATACCACATAGTCTGCAAATAGAGACAGTTTTATTTCTCTCAATTTGGTCATCATTTATTTCTTTATTATTTATTAGTTTGTTTTTCTAACTGCTCTGGCTAGGACTTCCAATACTAAGTTGAGTATAATTGACAAGAATGGACATGCTTGTCTTGTTCCTGATCTTAGAGGAAAGACTTCTGGATTTTCACTGTTGAGTGTGATGTTAGCTGTGGACTTGTCCTCTATGACCTTTGTTATGTCATTATAGTCCCTCCATACCCATTGTTGAGGGATTATTTTAAATCATAAATAGATGTGAACTTTGTCAAATGCTTTTTATTTATTTATTAAGATGATCATGTTCATATTCTTCATTTGTTAATGTGGTTTATCAAGTTGATTTATTTGTGGATGTTGAACTATCCTTGCATCTGTGGGATAAATCTCACTTGATCATGGTGTAGGAAACCTTATTGTTGCATTTGGTCTGCTAATATTCCATGGAGGATTCAGGCATGTATTGGGCTGGCCAAAAAGTTTGTGTAGTTTTTTTTTTTTTTTCCGTAAGATAAAACAAACATTCTCCATTTCACTGATAACTTTATTGATTTGTATATTTTGAGTGTGTTGGCTATCTCCCACATGGTATAAATTTGATTGCTCTCTGTTAATGTGTTGATTTGATCACCATCAATTTCAACTGGTCTACCTAACCCTGGAGCATGGTCCAGTAAGAAATCCCCAGCACAAAATTTTTCAAACCATTTTTGACACATTCGATCAATCACAGCACCTTCTCCATACACTGCACATTTTTTTTGTGTGTTTTAGTTGCATTTTTACCTTTCTTGAAATAATAAAGCATAATGTGCCAAAAATAATGTGTTTTCTTCAATATTAAATGGCTACACAAAAACAAATTTTGATAAGTTTTTTTAAAAATTCAGACTGATATGACAGCTGTCACAACACAATCTAACAAAATGTTTCAAATGAAGTTAAAGATAAGTAAGCGCTACTAGAGCCATCATACAAAAAAAAAAAAACTTTTTGGTGAACCAATATACTCATCAGAACTACTGGACTGTAATTTTCTGGTGGTATCTTTGTCTATTTTTGGTATCAGGGTAATCTAGCCTTGTAAAATGAGTTTGGGAGTATTCCTTTTCTTTCATTTTTTTTTTGAACAGTTTGACAAGGTTTGGTATTAATTCTTCTTTGTTTGGTAAAATTCAGCAGTGAAGCATCTGATCCTGACTTTTGTTTGTTGGAAGGTTTTTGATTGCTGATTCAATCTCCTTATTACTGACATAGTCATATAATTTTTAAAAGATATATGTATGTTTTGCAGAAATATGGTTATTATATATGTGAAATCATTTTAAATGATTTTATATTAAAATTTTATGCTTATGTCTATATTAACCAAATTTTCTGCAATAGACATTTTATCATAAAAGGAAATATTAATTAAAATTAAATTAAAATGTAAATCACACATATAAAATTATGTGTGTTTATGTATGGTATATATATTTATATAGGTAGTCACAGTTACAGTGGTTCTTAGAAATCAACTAATTCGAAGCTGTCAATTGAAATGTTAATGACTTTATCAAGGTCAAGAAACCCAAAGGTGACAGAATCTGTAATGAAAATGTTTACCTTAGATTGAAAGTCTAGCCCCTTTTCAATTCTACCATATAAATAATGAAGATTTTCATTAATTTTGCCATTGTATCTATTTTTCTAACAAAATAAACTTGTTGGGTACTTGAGGGTAAAAACTGATATAAATATTTAAACAGAGTAAATGAAATAGTATTTTAACTTTTAAAATTTTGATCTCATTCATTGCTAATTTTTTCCAAGATTTGCTGTTTACCCAGTGACCATGTGTCCAGGTTTTCCCATAGCACCCTTCCTGAGGGTTTGGAAAAATCAACTGGAAAAGCTGTCAGGCAGAATGCCTAGCGAATAGACTGAAACTCAAAATAACAACATGACAATAGTTCAAAAGACTTACATGACAACACATAAGTCTAAATATTAAAATTTAGTAGGGGGCAAGAATGGGGGTTGAGCCAATGGGGAGAGAATGGGGACATCTGTAATAGTGTAAACAATAAAAATAAAATAAAATAAAAAAGAATCTTACACTGATGTCATGGTAGAATCGCATTCCTAATAAAATTTCCAGAGGAGTTCATTGGAATGTATTTATTGCCAAAACACAGACATTATAACTTCAGTGCAATATACATATGTTGGCAAATAAAACACATATAGATTTGGAATTATAACTTAATAAAACGTTCATATGAACTTATACTTCTAGTAAATATACAACAGATGTTCTAATGCATTCTAAAGTAAAGGCATAATGGACAAAGAATATTCTGTTTACAATAACATTTTATTTCTTTCACCTGTTATTGTTTTACACACCTGTGCCTTGTTGGCAGTTTGCTCAGTTTGAATCTGGAAGACTTATACATGGATCATCATAAGTATCAACAAAGTATAACTGCTAATTTTCTTTTTTGTGCTTTATTTTTTTCCTAAAATGTTTACATAAATTTTGTGCGCCCTTATATTGATAGGCAAGCTTTTAAGTGTTTATAGTTTTTCCTGACTTTCCCAATTTTTTATGAAAATGAGGGAAGAAAGTTGTCAGAATATTCTAATTGGAGCTAGTATATTTTTAGTATCTTCAAATACTTTGCTTTTGATGATTTTGCTTTGTTTTTAGATTTATTTCATCATTTTAATCTTGTTTGAACTTTGTATGTATAATTTTAGGACAACTTCTTTTGTTCATAGGAAAAGAAGAATGGATGTTTTTTCTGTTGCTTTTTCTAAAATACTTTATTTATTTATTTTTAGAGAGAGGGGAAAGGAGAAAGACAGGGAGAGAAACATCAATGAGTGGTTGCCTCTTGCGTGCCCCCAACTGGGCACCTGGCCTGCAACATAGGCATGAGCTCCTGCTGATAATTCAACCAGCAACCCTTTGGCTTGCAGGCCAGAGCACAATCCACCAAGCCATATCAACCAGGGCTGTTGCTTTAAAATTTTTTAATTCACTATCACAATTGTTATGAGTGAATAATATAATGTTTTGGTTTAGCAGCCTGGGTTCAAGTTATTTATCTAAATCCTAAAGGAAAACAGTTTGGAAAATACGAGGTCTGTCCTGAAAATATAAAAACACAGTTTGGGAAATATTGACATTTCAAGATAATATAGATTATAAAGTATTAATTTTCTAATGACAAATTAAAATTTTCATTTTTCTCTTATTCAAATTTTATCTCCGATTTTCTTTTAGTTGCCATTAATCATGTTTACTTGGGGATAGATTTAATGTTGCCATTGGAACATATCTCTTTCATGCTACTATTATTCATAATTTTAATATTCAGATCTGAACTAATATGATAACAAAACTATGCACTGACAAACTGTATTAACTATTTCTCTTTAGATGTATTATATCTAATTTAAATCCTAGAAACCAAATAAAATATAACTATCAAATTAAACTACCCAAAACGAAGGCATGGGGTCTTCTTAGTAGAGGAAAATGACTTGTGTTATTTGTCATGGATAAAAGGTGATGTTATTATTTTTCTATGATAACATAACATCTCCATGAGTCATTTCCACACAGACCATGAAGAGGATGGAATTATATGATACTACATATGAAGTGATTATTTTAACTAATAATAACTTAAGTGAAGTATATAGAGAAAAACATTTTCTTTCTTTACTTTTGTGAAAGAAAAAAGTTTGGACAGGCTAAATGTAGTAGGTTAAATCTGACCAAATAGTAGGATAATATGTAGATGAGACATAAAGTTTCTTTTTTTCGTTTTAAAGTTACTATTTTTCAAGTCCAATGTGTTGTCATAATCTACCTGTATGAACATACATACTACGTCATATAAGCTATATAATTATTTGGAATATTGAATTTACTTATTCCTGAATTCTCATGAAATACAAATTTCAAATTTTAAATTGGAATGTGTGGCTGCCTCTCATGCACCCCCACTGAGTGTTGTCAAGGAACATGTGTAAAGGACCCAGGCACAAAGCCAAAGGGGGAAGAATTGAGGGGGGGAAGTATTGAGGGTGGGGAGTGGGGTGGGTGGGGCAGAGGAAAGTGGTGGTAGGGAAATGGAGACAACTGTACTTGAACAATAATGGGAAAAAAAGCAATGAAAAAAATTTAAATCTAAGCCTATTTTTTAAAGGAACTTTAAAATGGAATTATATCATTTACATGGGAGTGCTTTCATTTTTATAAAATTTGAATAAGAGAAAAATGAAAATTTTAATTTGTCATTAGAAAATTAATACTTTATAATCTATATTATCTTGAAATGTCAATAGAGTATTTTACTACAATAAATAACGCACAATTATTTTACTAAATTTTCTATTTTTTTACAATTAATTAATTTTCTTATTTATTTTTAAAATTTATTTTAGGTGGCCAAAGCAATAGAATATTCTCACTACTCCGATGACCATTTTTCTTATTTAAAAAGAGCCCAAAATTTAATGCTATAGATCAGTGCTGTCCAATATAACACATGTGGTTATATTTACCTTTAATTAATTAAAATTTAATAAAATGTGAAAGTTTTTCAATCTTACTTAAAATACCTTAAGTTCTCAGTAGCCACTTGTGACTTTTGGCTACCATATCAGACGGGGCCAAGCATTCTCACTAGTTGTAGAAATTTTTATTGGATAGCACTGTTCTAGACTATCTCCATCCATCTCTTCAATGCATGCACTTCAGAACAGTTTCTAAGTCCACCATTTCATGTCTCATATTGAATAGAGGAAAATATAAAATTGTGTAGGGTAGCGACATAATTTAACTTACATTAGTATAGTAGCTAAGTTTGGTTTTCTTTTCATAAAATGTATAACCTTGGCAGTTTGCTAAGCAGAGCTTACTTTCAATTTTGTACAAAATAAGACTGATAATAATCCCTCTAGGATTATTAAGATTATATAATATAATATATGTAAAGCATGTAACACAAGGTCAGGTACCTAGTGCATTCAGTCAATGTTAGTTTTAAAAATGTCTGTTGTGTTAATCAGTAATTCTGTATGATGATATTATTTTAAATGATTTGTATAAATTCATTAAAATATCATATCCCTTATTCTGCTTTATTTTATCTTTTTACTACTTTGAGGGGCATCAACAAGTTCTATGAGGAAGAGAATCTTTTTATTTCAGTCCCTTTTGGAGTCTGAACAATGTAATTCATATGTAAACCCATGCAGAGCACTTAAATAGAATAAGTCATTGAGAAAATTGAAACTAGTATTACAGTATCATGGAATTATTAGTTGGTCTCAGACTGTTCAACAGAAGTTGTAAAAAGTAGGTGAGAGATTTCTAAACTTCAGAGTGAAGTTGAAGTCATCTCATCATATACCTTCTGAGCCTTTCAGACCAGCGGCCTGTGGTATAGTGCACTTACCATGACGTGAACGTACAGCATATTTCTCTGGTATAAGTTCTCACACACTCAGGCATTAGAGCTTAGCAGCGATGTGTCATTCTTTTCATGTTGATTCTTTTACTGCTTTTTCTAAATGCAACGGTCAATTCGGTGTCTATGAAGGGACTGAGTGTAATTTTCTGTTTTGTTCAAAAGCCAACCACTCTAATCATAGAAACTAGATGAAGCATTTGCTTTTATTTCATTAATGCTGTTAAATTCTACTGAATTATTTAGCAATTTAGGACATACTTATCTACACAGAAAGAGTAAGTTTGGAAAACTAATCTTACTCAGTTAGAGTGTTAAACACCAGAGTTTGAATCATTCTACCACTTTTGACTTAGTGCCTAAGGAGCCAAGTCTGAAATTACAACAATCCTCAAATGAAGACCTGGTTTAGGAGGCTCTCTGCTCTGCATTCCTCACAGTGCAGTTAGTGAGAGCAATCCAATTTAGCAAGCAGTTGTTAAAGCTGAAAGACATTTCCAGAAAGCACATTTAATCTCCTGTGGTATGACACCATGTGCGTGTGTACATACAAACACATAAATATTACACACTCTCACTTTAATTAAATATCTCCTAATTCCATTATCTTGGTCCAATTAAAATACATGGTTATCACCTATTTCTACTGTATATTTTTCTTTTTCTTTGCTTGATATTATCTCAGAATCACTTCTGACTTTCCTGAGAGTTAAGCTAAGACGTTGTTGCTTTCTTTTGCTCCACTCAGGATCCCATGAGAGAACCTTGGTCTGGAAATAAGGAATCATGGGTTTGAGGTCTAGACCTCACTCTCTAGGCCACTTATGGCTTCAGTTTCCTCATTTAAGATTCTTTCTAGAAATACCATATATGAACATGTGATCATTGTTTTCACCTTTCTTATTCTCTCGTGCTAGTATATCACAATTGAACAAACAGTTTTTTCACTAGGAGATAATTGGAAATGGGACTTCTGGAGACTGATTTTCTCATGGGATACAGCTCAAAATAAAGAGGAATAAAAACTGAGGAACTCCTCACAGAACAGAAACCATTTTTCTTTAAGTAGAAAAACATAGTCTGAGTTCCAATGCATTGGTGAAATTCCGCTTACATTTTTGTTTTCAAGTAACATCTACCAAGAGTAACTGGTATAATGCAGAAGGGACAGATTAACCTCTTTGTATTTGTCAGTCATTTAAATATTCATTATATTTATTCATGAGAAAACATTTTCTCCTGGATTTATTTTTTTAAGTATTCTCATTTTTTAAAGATTTCATCTATTTACTTTTAGAGAGAGGGGAAGGGAGGCAGGGAGAAAGAGAGGAAGAATACAAGGACAGAAACATCAACGTGCAAGACAGACATGGACCAGTTGTATGTCACTCGCCCCCACCTGGGGACTTGTTCCACAATCTGGGTACTTGTCCTGCAACCTGGGTACTTGACCCAACTGGAAATCGAACTGGTGATCTCTTGATTCACAGGCCAGTGCTCAATCCACTGAGCCATACCAGCCAAGACATGGATTTATTTTTTTGAAAAGACATGACAATATTAAAGTTAGTGTAGTTCATATCTATCATGAATGACTTTAAGTTACTTCATTCTTACAGTAGGAAATTTGCCAATATCATACAGTATGAATGTAATGACTATACAGAATTACATTTCAAAATCTAATAGAATTTGATCCAGGATGTTGATAGTCATATAACATTACTGTTACTAATGATATATTTTCCAATTAGTTTTACAAATAATAAATCTAGATAACATTATTCTTTCATGGGAAACATTTTAGCTACTATAGCTAGGTCAAGATGTCCTACTTGTTTAAATATTTCCCATTGTCTTTTTGACTATTTGAACCTATTTACTTTGATCTTTTCTTAGCTTTAGATGCTCAGAGCCAAAATTGTCTTCTAGTTAAAGAAAAAACAGCGAATTCCTTGGAGACGATATTTAACTTTTAAACCATTAATTAGAAAACGGTCAGTGTCTCTCACTCAGCTGGCTAGTGTGAGCTCTTGCTTTTAACACCCTTGGTTTTTGTGTTCTGCAACATGACTACATGATTGCTGCTTCACTTGATAGTCTGAAATTTCAGTATTTATGTATCAAGAATTCTTCCTGTCTCCAGCCAGTTCTTTGAGAGCATAGGTAGCATATTTGTAGAAAGAGTATAATTACATGATATAGTAATATGTTTCAGCCTACTATTCTGGCATGTTTTCTTCTGGATTTAGGTCTCTGTCTCTTTGTATACATAGAGTTGAATAACACTTTTTACCTTCTATCACTAGACTACAAGCTCAGTGAAGGCATACCTCTTGTTTTTCTGTCCTCCTGCCTTACACGAAGCACCTACAAGAATAAAACATGCTTGTATATTGAGAGAACCTAATTAATAAATATTGGCACTATAGTTTTTCTAGTATGTCATAACCTCTATGAAAACAAATATTAAGCTTTTATTCAATACCAGTCAACTAGTAAGTCTCATGACCAGAATTCAAACAAAACTCTAATGACTGATATTTTCTACATCAGTCACTTGGAAAAAATAAATCAGAAAGTTTTATAAATATCTAAAACATAGGATAATGCCCACATCAACAAAATGAGCATTTAATTTTCCATTTGAAGCATGTCTTTCATAACTCTTAATATATTTAAGAACTTGAACTTTGAGCTCCAACAGATATATGTTAAAACCCTACCTCCTTCTTTTCTCAGCTACACTACCTTAAACTAGTCATTTGACCTTTTTATGGCCCAGTTTTCTCATTTATAAAATTAATATTAAATGAGAAATTGATGTAAAACACGATGTGTGATGTGTTAAATGTATAAGAACTTTACCTTATCATGATTTTATTTGAGACTTAGATTTTTTTCTGTATAAAAAAGACACTGACCAATATATAAATGTATCTTCTTTGTTCTCATTCCATTACACATGTTTCTACCAGAAAGAAGGAATGCTAGATTTTTATAGTCCTTGATGCACATATTCCAATAAAGAGGATTTATTTTTTCTGAATACAGTAAATTCTTTCTATACCTATGGCATTGTAAAAATTATAAAATGAATTATCATGTCTAACCCTTTACCTTCCTGGAAATGCAAATTTTGAGACTCATATATACATATCTTATGTTAGCCATGTATTCATATGTTTAATGCTTGGGTGTTGTAGTCCATCTCCTATTCAAGTCAATTAGTTTGACTCAATTAATTACTGATGTTTAAATAACTTAGGTAGAATAGCAAGAAGAAATCTCAGTTCTTATTCTTTTATTCAGATTTACTTCTGGAAACACTCTATTTTCAAAGTAAATACTAGCAGAAATCTAATTGTTCCCATAAGTATAATATTTAATTCTACCATAACATACTGTCTATAACATTTCATACTCTATCTTGATAAAGTAAATTTGGCAACACATTTATTAGAAGTGGTTTTGTGTTTATCATGTTCCTTTTTCATGAGCTTCCCAAGAAAAGAGGGGTTACAAGCTTGACTAACTCACAACCAGCAGAAATGTTAATGCCATTCTTTTTTAGTAGTCTTAACTGGTACTTATCCCAGAGGGATGTACACTAAAAGACAGATGTTAGTTGATTCTTTTTTCTTTCCTTTTCTTTTCCTTAGGATAGAAAATTTGCTCTTTATTACTCAGGATATGCTGGGTAATTACTACTCAGAGATTCTAAAACTATACACTTTTTTTTTACTTTATGTCTTTAAATTCTGTGATACTTGAAAAGAAGAGGCATGGCTCATTAATTTAGTTACCATAAAATATATTATCATTCTAACTAGGTAACAGATAGAATAAATTCTTTCTCTTCAAATGCTTACTTTTATATTTTTAAGATAAATGTTCTCTACATCTATTTAATTTAAAATTTTAATTTACTATTTTAAATGGAGATTGTTTTTTAAACTCTATTATTGTAAAGAGTTATTCTAAATTAAATGACAAACATTCTGGAATGATGTTAAATTTGGAGTGTCTTAATAAACGTAATGTTGCTTCAACTTATCAGAATAAAAATAAAATTATTATTAAAGTAAAATCCTAAGATGGCAACAATAAACAAAACAAGTGCTACATTTTAAGAGAATCTCACAAAATGCATAGAAAAGCATGACAATAACTGGAATAAATGGAAAATTCTTTTAGTTTGGACAAATATTTGCCTTAAAATGGGGTTACTTTAGAGATATTTCACTAATTCTCCACTTAATGAAATAGAGCAAACCAAAACTTCTCAGGATTGGATCCATTTTACATATAGTTGTATATACATATAAAACTGTAAATTATACACATGGTCTATTTTTACATATGTATAAGGTACTTGGTATTGCTAAGTATATTCATATTAAAATTTACAACAGATTATTTAACTGCCTAAAGGGACTATTAATAAAAAATTATTAAATAACACTCTTTAGACTACTAATTTAAAAATATTTTCAGTGTTTGGACTGCAAAAAACAGTATATACATTAACTATATACTTATAGAGAAACATACATTTTTTTAAATATAAAGTGATAATACTGGGAATTATGTAATCATATTCTACATTTGAAATTAAATTAATGTTCATTAAAATTACTAAAAATTATGATATATAAAATATTTTTCCAATGGGCTTCATGTCCTGGTTTGAATGAAGGAAATAATTATATAGCAATACATTTTACAATAAGGAGTAGAATTTTATGAAATAATATACAAAATTAAATTAAATCTGAAAGGTCTCCATGTGAATTCATTTAAGTTAGTTATCTACCCTCTCATATTTTAATGTTTATATACCTTTGAGTTGAGATAATTTTCAGAACATTTTACAGTCATTCACTGAGAACATGCCATGGACATTTTGTTGAGGTGGCTGTTTTGGTTTGTTTTAAAAATCTACAGTGTCTCCTGGCAGACATCAAACATATTATAGTCTATTTATTTTTAGGATGAAACTTTGTTTCATAAAATTTCAAATGTAGGATTGGCACAAATAACATCCCTTTTTATTGCAAAATCTTTTATTACTAGATCATAAGCATGTGATTCTGTAACATAAAAATGTCACACTCAAGCACACTATACAGCATTTTAGGTAAAATGTTCAAATTAAAACTGTGAATTATTAGACCTGTATTATTACCATGCCAACCACACTCAAACATGTGTTACTTCTGCCAGACCCTGTCAGGGGGTATCCAACCTTTTGGTGTCTCTGGGTCACACTGGAAGAAGAGTTGTCTTGGGCCACACATTAAATACACAGATACTAACAAAAACAGCAACAACAGATCTCCTAATATTTTAAATAAATTTACGATTTTGTGTTGGGCCGCATTCATACCCATCCTGAGCCACACGTGGCCCAGGGGGTACAGGTTGGACACCACTGGTTAGTGCTGTATCTAATGGCAGTTAAGGATATTTCCAAATGTTTCTAAAAGTTGTGTTTTTCCAATTTTCCAAAGAGGGGCGCACACACAATTCTATGACGCATACATAGAATTCATTTTTGTTTTACTAATAAATCTAACTTCTGTAATATTTCTTAAAAAGAGAGAATTAAATCTCTAGTGGATCTCCCCTAAGAACAGACAGAGAAGAAGAAAGCCAAGAGCGCTTAAGGCACGTTTCTGTGGGTGGGGATGGCTGGGGAATGGGTGAATGGTGGGGGTAAAATGGAGACAAATGTACTTGAACAACAACTAAATAAAAAAAATGTTTCTATGGGAAGCTGGGCTTTGCTGAATAACGAACAAATCAAAACACACACACAACGGGACACGTCAAAAATCAATCACCAAGGTAATCATGCAGATTCTTACAGCTAGGAGGAAAACAAACAAAGGAGGGATATGCAAAATTGCAATTTGAAATTTCCTGTGATCGCTGGAGGAGCTAATGTTTCCCAACCATTTAAGGAAAAGTCACTTGTCTTCTGAAGCAAACAAACAGCTACTGGGAAAAAGCCCACCAAAATATGCAATAGGAGATAAAATTCCAGCTAAGGCTTTCTGCTGTCCCCAAACAGCAACCAGGTTAATATCTCAAGCAGCTGTCCTGATCTCTGTGGTCTAAGCTTTTAACTAACTTTAATTAAATGAAACCTTTGGTGTGCAAGGGTACATATGCCTACGATATGAATAAAAGAAACAAACAGCAGATCCTGGCATATGGTTGCACACACATGCATCATTTGGTTTTTGATTTTTTACAAGGATATTTTAACATTCATGAGAGGTAAAAAAGATGAGAGCAGAAATAGAATCGTCTCTCTGGACTTCGACTTCTTGACTACTATTCCTACCATCACAGCTAGTATTAAAAAACACTATAAGTCTTAATTGTGAGATGCACAGTCTGCAATGTTTAAATGGACCCTGTGGATTTTGGTCCAAAACCAAACCAATTGGTTGCAAGCTATTTTATTTCCGTTAGATGTTCTGCTGCAATATTTGCATAAATGTAACCGTGCTGTCCGTCTTTTAACTTTCACTCAATTAATTATGCTTCCAGCCCCCTGCTGATGGACAAAAATGAGACTTCATCTGCAAATAGCTTCAGCAGTTTACAGCTTATTAAATGCCAAAATCTAGTTAAGACAGTTTGAGAATTCTCATGTCAGGCATTTCAACATGCCACTTTTAACACAAAGTTCTTATTTAAAAAATGAGCCCACTACTCCAAGTCAGGGGGAAAAAATCTCTGGTAGAAAGGTAATGAACAGATTAGAATTTTATACAAATTGTGTACTTAGCATATGTAGCTTACTCTGAGCACACTTAATTGGTTTGCCTAATAATGAAACCGCTATGAGAAAAACTACCAAGTTGACAAGAAAATGGTCTCCACACATTACAGATAGCTTTCATCTACGAAACCACCTTTTATAATTTATATAAAAGTCTGTGGATAGTCTAGCAAACAAGCATATAAATAGGAGTTATATACTCAGATATTCCTTTAAAAATAGCTTTTCGTGTGACAGGTTTTACATATTGTGTCAAACATCTGGTGTACTCACGATCTAGTATTCTCCACACCATTTGGGGTTAGCTCTTCATGTGAGCCAGACACAGGCAGACAGAAAAATATATCCATTAAAGCAAAATGAAAAGATAAAATATGGCATTTTGCATTCTGTAAAAGAATTAAAATAATTCTTTCCATCATTTTATTTGATAAGTTGACCAACCTACACCCCTGGGAGCATGCCTATAAAATTAAATAAAATCAAGATTTCCTTGAGAAACATATTTTTTTAAGTATCTGACATGAAACATTTTAATTCTTTTTGTAAACACTTCATTCTTTATGTACAGTTGATAATATTTTTATTAATAAGATATGTGTGTTTGAATTTCCTTACTTTAGGGAGAGAGTACTCCATTTATTCTATGGAAGGAATTAAGATATTTAGTAAAGTTTGTTTTATTTAATTCAGCATTAAAAATATTTTAGTTATTGTCACAGTAAAGTCAGGTTAAGTTCTTGTGGCAATTGGCCATCAGCCTCAAGTTCACAAGTTGACTCTTTCATTCAATCTTGTGGCATTTCACAGGGTAGCCTACTGTAATAGACTTTATTGACAAATCGTGTCATGTTTACGTTGTCATCTTATAAACTACCAGGATAGAGCTGCATGTGACGTGATGATATATGACAGGAATGTCAGAGATTATTTTAAAAGCAAGTTCTGCCTGATCATATACCAATTAACAGCTTTCATAACAAATCCCAAAATATGTGGTTGGCATTTGATCAAAGGGAACGCATTTGATTGCTGATACTTCACTCTTTGGGACAGATTAAGGACATTCACATACCCACTCAATGCTGCGACTGCAGAGACACATGATGGCTACAAGTGTTACTCTGGTCAAAGTGATGTCACACATCACTCCAAGCACATGTCGTAGTGGCCCTGTCTAGAGCTTCCAATAAAATAGGAGAAAGGTCCAATTTTTTTTCTGAATTTTAATGCATCCGGCATGATTTCTTATGTATGTTTGCTATTAGCAGTCAGCAGGGAAGACATAAAAGTAACTGAGATAATTTCACTGACCCAGAAGAAAGGGACACTTCAAGTAGATGTGGGATTATAAAGTAGGATTTGAAGTAGATGTGGCCTTATGTTACATGCAGACTTTGTGGAGGTATAAAAATTGTCTTGTTGATGCAGTTCAGCAGCTCTAGGATCTTTTGGGATTTTTTTTTCTCCTATGGGTAATTTGTAAGCAAGGAGAGACAGAACAGACTTTGCTTGACTGACTTTTTTCTCATTGATTCTTGGTTAAAAATGTAAGAATTTTTCATTTTCTTTTTCCTCAAAAAGAACTGAAGACTTTGAGATTTAGTCGTGTGTGGTTTAATGTACATTTTTTTGAGATGTTTCATGGGTGTCTATTAAAATACAATAGAATGTAAAGCGAACTGTAACTGGTCCATAATGCAAATGATTTGCTACAGTTAAATTTTGCTACAGTTAAATTTTGAAATAGGGCCATACCAGAGGGTCACAGATACATAACTGAGTGCAAAGATATAACATAGGATTTACTGGTGTGGGGAAGGACTTATGAGAGGGAAAAACTTATGAGCAGAGAAGTAGTAGCACACATGCAGTCCTATGAACCCCCACCATTCCAGAGCATAGACAGGCATAGATGTTCTACACAAGTCATGGCCAGCATTCCAGCAGAGCAGAATTTCCTTAGCCAGTGGGCTGGAGTTGGAACAGGTGATAGAGAGAGAAATATGTCCCCTTAGCACAGCTCCCATCTCATTGCTTCATAACCTATAGGTCAGCCTATGAGGTTAGGGGGCACATGAGTAAAATCAATGTATCATCAAGGGTCTCTATACTCAGAAACAACACTAAGGATTTTACACACTCAGAGCCCTTATTTTGCCTGCCAGGAATGATGAAATCGGCCCAAGGCCTTATCTTTCTGCAGACTGGTTTACTTCCACTGAACCACCTCTCGGCTAAGAAACCGAGGGGAAATGGGAATTGGCTCCGTGGTCATCCAGAATTGTCTCTAATAAATAGAAACTTTGTTTTTAAGTGAACATTGGCAGTTCTGTTAGTTCCTTCTGCCTGTTCAGGAACTACAAAGCATCAGTTATTATATATATATATATATATGCCTCTTATATTCTTGCAGCTTCCTCTTTTCTTCTCTTCAGGGCCACACTGCTCTGAAGACCTTGCTGTACTGACTGTCACTTTCACTCGCTCAGTCTCGAGACAAAACTGGCTTCTACCATATCATGCCAATGAATCAGTTCTCACTAAGGGCCACTGATTACTTCCAAAACTTTAAATCCAATGCACATTACTCAGGTGTCAATTTCTTTTGGTAAAACATTTCTTTTCTTCATTACTTTGACACCACATTTTCCAGGTTTTCTTATTTCTTCATGGCCACTGTATTACACATTTCTTTAAAATTTCATTCTCTGTTTCCTGACTGGTATATAGAGGAGACCTGCAAGACTTGATTCTATTCCATAGTTTTCTCTCTTCTAGACTCTGTCTAGGTGGCGTGACCCATGCCCATGGCTTCCATTCCTACCTGTGGGTTCACGGCTGCCAAAGCCATAGCCCCACCCCACACATCTCCTCCGAACCCCAGAAATAGGTATCTTTCTGCTAACAGATATTTCTGCTTCTCAAAGACATCTCAAACTCAACAAGTCCAAGGCAAGACAAGACAAAAACAAACAAACAAAAATGTGGTTTTCATTCTAACACTGATTTTCTGGTGCTCTCTAAATAGTGAGTGATAACACGAAATACTCAGTTGGAACTAACTCCTACCACCTACCTCTCCCATGCAATGTACAGTCTATCAACAAGTCCTATCAATCTCACTGTTTAAATATCTCCTAAATTTACACATGTTCATTACTGCATTCATTACCCTAGTCTTACCTAACAATAACATTAGCCTGGCATTTTTTTCCTTTTATCCAAGCATCAATGTTGGAGCTGGACTTTCATTTTCAACACCAAATCTTATCATTGAACCCACATACACACTAAAACCATTTAGTTTGTATTTGCATTTTTCATAGAATAAATTCTGTAACACAGAAGCCTTTTGTGTTTATAACCATGTCCACTTCTTCAGTTTCCTCTTGCGCCACTTCACTTGTTGCTCTTTGCCCTCTGAACTTTAGGATTCATTCTGGTCCCTAGAATTATTTACTATGTCTGTTTCCAACACCTTTCACCAGCACTGAGGTTTTCCCATGCTGTCTGAGTAGGCTTACTTTGTAGCCTAGTGCTAACAAAGGGTAGAAGCCAAGTGCTAACAATTGCTTGCGAGGCCAATCCTTTAGCTTCATGGAAGCCTGAGGATATGACCCTTGAGCTAACCCACAATACAATGTGCAGTCAAGGAACCTATAGATAAGGTACAGAATCCAAGATAGTAAGGTTCTGAGAATACTGGGCACAGAAGCAAACTCCTGTACTCATTGCCAAGGCAATTTATTGAGTAATAAGTAACTGATGTTAGTATAGGCAGCTGCACTGGAGATGGATTCTAGTCACAGATCCCTGAGTGGTACAGGACCGGTATAATATAAGATCCAAAGGGACTCACAGCTTACTGATACCCTGTCATGGGGTGTTTTGCACCAACCTGTCCTTATGCCTTGGCACTGTAGGTACCCCCAAGTTTCTGAAAGTTATGACATCACTACTATGCCTTTGTCATGAACTTCGTGTTCCTGTCTACCCTGTTACTTCTCTTAAAGCAAAATAAAGTGGTGTTAAATGAAATCCGTTGTATGTCACGTATTGTTTGTTAATCCCAACTCCAGAACACAGGTGCTAGGCAAGCAAAGCAGATGTGCCAGGAGGAAATGTACTACCATGCACATTTTAGCACATTTCTTACATATTCCTCCTCATCCTAATCTTATCTCCATTAATATTTCCTCTGCTAAAACGTCTCTTAAAAACAATGCACTTTACAAGTTCTCATTAAGATTTCTTTCAGATCAAAGTGTCTGTCTAAAATTAATATCCTTAGTGTGACTCTTACCATTCCCTTACCATCCTCATTGATTTAAATTTCAGGAAGTGGGCATCCTATCCATTACATCATACCCCCAGATATCCCAAACCCCAAACACTAGGACTGGTATGTAGGAGAGAGTAGTAAGTGCTTTTTAAATGAAAGCATGTACAGTTGGTGCTGGGACATCCTATATCACAGAGGTCTGCTCTAGTCTAATAACCTGGGGCTTATTATTACATTCTTGGGGGAAGTGACATTAAGTTAGGACCTAACATTTGAGAAGTGACTGGGAAAATTAAGAATGTTGCAGTTCAGGCAGAGAAAATAGCTATTAAGTTTGTGATTTGGGGGGAGGCATGTCACATTCAAGGAACTGAAAAAAGCCAGTATTGTCAGATTATAGCTAGTAAAACTGTGAGGTAGGAGGAGGCTGTAGAGTTAAGCAGGAGTCAAATCGGGAAAGATTTAATGGTCTTGTTAAATATATAGTTAGACAACTTAATAAAATGTGTTAAGAAATGTTAAAAGGAGATATGAGTTCTTTTCTCTCTCTGTGCAACCCGAACCCCACTTCTGAACCCATTTTACTGGTAATACCCTTTGTAACTTCATAGAATCTTGTTTCCATGTCTGTTACTGGTATGTGTTACTTTAGGTAAGTTACACAGTCTGAGGGGATTAATACAATGGAACTTACTCACTTAGTTGAAATTCATGTAGCTAATGGTTGGGAAGCTTTCCTCCACATAGTTTTTAGGAAGCTAGAATCCTTTCCTTTTGTGACTCTTCCACTGCCAGAGCAGGCACACATTTCTTTCATTCCTGTTGTACTGACAATGCCATAGCTACACTTAATAAAGTCAGGGTGGGAACTGCTGTCTACGTGTGCACCCAGGAAGGGGAGCGCATCTCTAAGCTTGGTAGGGATTTAGCAATCTCCGTCGCAGTTTCTTACATACATCTGTGCAAACTATACTTTCCATACAGAGAAAATACCCTCTCCCCAAAGTACACAATCTGGAATTCCAATGTCTGTGAATCCAGTTTGGTGTCAAGCATCACAGTTTTCACCATCGCACTAGAACCAGTCCTCTTGAGTGAGTCTAAAAAACTTGTTACTGACTCCCATCCTTATACCCTCAGCCCCCACTGCACCCTCAAATATTGTACAGCTGTCAACCAGGGACAACAAAATATAATGAAAACTGCTCTTTGGGAAAGGGGAAATGGTAAGAACCAAAGAAGTCACTGTCTGCTAGCAATAGCAAAATGCTCCTGGATAGGTATTGAAAGATACATTTCTCTGGCAGGGGAAATTTCTTTGATTACCTCTCCATGCCTATAATAATTTGCTGAGAGTGTTGGAGCTACCAGTCTATGAAATCATGCATGTAGGAAAGATGCTTGCCTGTACTTTGAATTATTATATATATAAAAAAATAACTAGTGTTTTTGAGACATAGTGTTGGGGTCTATTTGTTACAGGAGCTAGCATTTCTCAAGCTAATGATAGGCATTGCAGAAAAAATATCAGTTTGTAACTAAGGCCATGTAGGAGGAAGGAGAAAGCATTTCCTACAAGGGAATACTGCAGCATTACCAGGAGGTATCAGGAATGTTAATACTGTGACTGATTCTGCTGGCATTTACAAATGACATGGGAATTGAAAAAGATTGTAATCTAATTTATTCAAGGATGCTGTATGGTTTTTAAAGAGAGAAACAATTACTATCTACAATTAAAACCTCTCTTCCTAAAAGAGAATCTGAAGTGAGTTAATAAGTCATAAGTATGCATTGATTAATCACTGGTCCATTGGGGGGAAATGATAAATTTAGGCCTGGAAACTCATGATATTTTCAACTTGAAGTTCAAATTTATGGGTCCATGCATTTCCTGAATTAAGAATTAGGGCATTATGTTTGTAAGAACATTTGAACAAAAATTAAGTATTTTTATAAAACAAAATTGCAAAGTTATAGTTTACTGGAAAGTCATGCATTGCAAAGTATTTTTCTCCTAAATTAGTGCAAATTCTCTCTTTGCTTTTCTCTTTTCTTAAGATTTTATTTATTTATTTTTTAGAGAAAGGGGAAGGGAGGGAGAAAGAGAGGGAGACAAATATCAGCGTGTGGTTGCCTCTCATGCACCCGCTACCAGGAACCTGGCCCGAGACCCAGACATGTGTCCTAACTCAAAACTGAACTGGCAACCTTGTGGTTCACAGACCCACACTCAATCCACTGAACTACACCAGCCGGGCCTCTTTTTGCTTTTCATGACACTGTAGACATGTTTTGTCATAATAGCTCTGTAAAAATAAACTACCAAAACAAATATATTTTGGGGACTAGTCAGGCTCAAATGCTGTAATAAAAACACAATTATTTTTATCTTATTCATTGTTCACCACCCGGAGTCCACTGCTACCTACTTAGGAACACCCAATTCTCACTGAACTTCTTGCAATATGTACAGTTCATTCACTGGACATTCTTAAGGTCTTTTTTTGTCTTTCTCCAACCAGACTATCTGTTGTGTGTCTCTTTCCTCCAGAACTCTGCATTTTCTTGTGTGAGAGGTCATTTGATAAATGTGCAATGTTAATTTTGAGTTCATACACAATATCTGTTTATTGTAGAGAGATTTCCTGAAGACGTGGCATGAATTCAAAAGAAGAACACTTAAGACAGAAGAGTTATCTTCTGGGACTTCATATTTGCCTTTTCTTTAGTCCCTATGTTATTTTTGAGCACTGTGTCAAATGTACCAGAGTGTATATTGATAGGTATATCATCTGTCTACATCCTTTTCTCTAGCCAGTGTATGCTTGTGTAATCTTCAGAGTATGCTTTGCTCTCTTACCTCTGACTCTTTACACATACGTTTCCCCTAAGGAGATGTTCTCTGCAGTAAGTCGTGTGCTTGATTTTCAACAAATTTTTCAATACAATTTAAGATCACTTCATGATAGCATTTTCCATTCCCCCCTGCTATCTATCAGATTATACACGAGCCCCATCCTCTAATATATCACTTACCAAACTGTAAGTTTTCTAATTTATCCTTTTTACCACTAAACTTTGTAAATTTATTGAGGGTAGGAATTTATCTTTGTATCTTTGTATGAACTAACACTTATCTTTGCTCGGTAATCAGTACAAAGAGATATTTGTGGAGTGGGCAAATGAATGAATGCAAGAGTAAATGTGTAATGGCAACATTGTGGTGGACAAGCTATTTGTGATTAAATAGAGTCATTATAGGAATTAGTGAGAGGCAAAATGTGCAACTGATAATGTTTGATCAATTGAAGGTAATTGAATTGTGGTAGACTGTCTCTGCTTTCATGATTACAAGGTGAAAGATTCCAAAAGAAACCTTAGTTGACATCCAAAACCATTCTGAAGTTTACTGTGTGAACATTAACATTATTTTTCTAAGATGGACAGAATCTCTCTGAGCCATCACAATGGCTCCATTTTTTGTTTTATTTCCCAGTGGCAGAAGGTTTATAGACTGACCTTAAGCTAGTCTCAAGAGACCCCCTAGTTCAGTGGAATTGTTATTGGCACCACCAAATTTCTCTTCCCTTAGGCACTAAAATAAGTCCCAAAGCTTGTCACTAGATGTAATCATAAGAGACATCACACACACTTTTTCCCATTATCTGTACACATCATACACTACGCTCTGTCACAAAACATGTACTGGATGTCACAAGAAAGCACCCCAGCCTCACAAGATATATTTTTTTCCTGCTTCCGCAATAGCTGTTTTCAATAGGATTTTCTACTCTTCTACAAGGAAATTGGTCCAGCATTAGTTAAGCAAGTGCTTGCTACAACCAGCAAATGGCAAAGGGACTATCCCATTATTTCACATGGGGAAGTAAATTTTGGTACTATAGTTAGCAGAATATCATTCAGTGCAGGGCCAGGGCCAAGGCAGAAAAAGAAACTCAAATCAAGAATGAATGTCATTGGGGTGATCACTTCCTAAGTTATATGAATGTCTAATCACTATTTGTATGCCTGAAATTAATGTAATACTGTTTGTGAACTGTAATGGAAAACCTTTTTAAAAATTAAAAAAAAAAGAATCAATGTCTATTATGGTGAGAAAATATTGCTAACTATGCCCTCCCTCTGTGGAAGGGCCCAATATAATCGGCCTGCTGGAGTTCAGCAGTGTAGACCTGTACTGGAAACTTGGGGACGAGTCTAGTGAGCTCACCCTTTGTCAAGGAATGTTTGCATTTTTTTCAGCTATGAATATCCTCAACCACTAGCACAGTTTCCATGATAATAAACATCTTTGTTGTTTTATCTTTTTAAGTACTTTCATTGTTGCACCGTCAGAGCCTGGCAAAGGATCTGGTGCATAATAGGAACTCAATAAATATTTGTTGAATTAATATATTGCTCCCTGTGTCCATGGATTCTTTGTGTTTGAACCCATTTTTTGGTACCACCAGGATGATAGAAAAGACAAATAACAAACATACTTAGTGAAGGTTTTCCTGACAATTTTATAATTAAAAAAAACCCCCTAAATTTTACATATATGTGTGTATACACACACCTACATAATTCTTGGTGCATACCTTTAGGTGGGAGTTTGCAACAGAAATGAGTATTTTCACACTTTGGGCCATTCCAGAGGGTTCATAGATGGATCCATTCCATATCTTCCTTAACACCAATCGCTGTACTTAGCCACTGCCCAAGGGTCTATGTATAGCTCTTTTCCACCCTGTTTCTTTAAATAATTTAAGAACTATATATGCTACCTCCAGTTATGCCTATTTAGAATACGTCTTCCTACACCTATCTGTGCAGACTTCAGAATACAAGTTCTAATGCTGACTTATTGTTCGGAGGCTTGGATAGAAATACATGGATAGAAATAAATTCCCAGTGAGATCTAGGTTGGCAAAAGAACTTCTAAGAATAGTTTCTTGCTGTTCTTGCTTGCCAGAGGAAACTTATCCGATAAGCTAGACCTGACATGGTTTTCTTAACCTTAATGGAAAAACTGGTTGTCCTAGACTAAGGGGTATAGTGGCAGCGTGACAGGTTTAACGACTACATCTCAGGGAATGAATTAGCACTGTGATTTTACAATCCCATCTCAGGGAATGAGTCGACACCGGGTTATGGTCAATAGATTATGGGATTCCCAGGAATGGATCTGACAGGCAAAGTACTAAGGACTCATTTGATTTATATAAACCACCAAAATAAAATAAGTAATTAAATATACCTTTAGTTTTGGCAAACAGAAGGCTTCAGACACCATATGAGAGATTCATGGCCCCTTTCTCAATTTTATATAATTGAGTCAGTTCACAACTCAGAGTTCGTGAATGAAGGATAGGTAGGTGCAACCCTCAAACAAAAACAAAAACAGCAGGTGATCCTCACTTTTTGCCTCTTGCACAGATTTATAGCATCTTAGTAGCTCAGAAAATTTCAGCTCATCATTTCTGTATGATAAATAACTACAATTTCATCTCACTCATCTCACAGTGAAATCTTTCTTCTTCCCTTTTAGAATTTATATTACCCCTTCCTCCAACCCACACAATTGTGAAATCTTATAAAACTATGATCACATTTTATTCATTTTTTCAACTTCAGTACTTTTCCATATGTATTGAATTAAAACTATAATTTCTTTCAAGGATTTTTTACCTTCGTAAAAATCAAGGAAGTATAATAAAGTCTAATTTAGAAATATGTTTTCTCTCAATTTCATCATGTTTCTCAACTTAACATGTTTGTAAATATGATACAACTAAGGAAAAATATGTAGGAAGTTCCCCAATTTTTAGATATGTGAAGTGGTGCATTATTCAAAAATAAAAACAGATACTCTTCAAATATGGATAAATGCTTTATATCTTTCTACATTGACTGTGTTGAGTCATAGACAGGGATATGGACAACTCAGCCCTGAGACCAACTATGGTCATAATGAAGCAGAGAGGGCAAGCAGAAAAGAGGAAAGAAACCATTGTATTATATGCATGATTAGTAGAAAATAAGGAATTGTAGTAGAAGAAAGGAATTTGAAAGCATTTTCTCAGTTTTGATACCCCAAAATACAACATAGTTTTGTAATGTGTATAATATAAATATGTATGTTTTCCTTATTAAAACTTATAATTCTCTTTCCCATAAAATTTAAATTTCTTAGTATGAAATGCAAAGCATATCATTATTTATTCTCCACCTAAGTTCTCTAGCTTCATATCTCACCACAAACCACTGCTTACTTTCCAGTTATACTGATTTTCTTAAATTTGTATGAATCATTTTTTTTTCCAATTCCATGCCTTTTGCACAGACATAAAACTTTCAAATCTTCTTTATCCTTCCAACTTCTATGATTCTCATACTTTGTCTCAGTTGGTGTTTTCTAGAAGCAGATTTGAGATAAGATTTAGGAAGAACTGGTAGGGAAGTGGAAAATTGGGCAGGGAAGATACGAGAACAAATAAAGTGTGTGCTGTCGAGCAAGCTAACATGGAAGGTACCTGGAGATTAATCCTGTGGGAACTCTCCAACGTGTGAGACATGAGCCCCATGACTATGGCACAAGGTAAAGGCCCTATGGTGTTAAACTCACTGACTTCCAGCAGTTATTATCTAGTCAATCATTCACTTATTTTAAGAGCTTGTTTACATGAATTATCTTTATTGTATCAGAAATATTTATGCCAGATTCACATTTGACTTTCTAGTTCTCTTTTATCTTGGGGACCAAAGCTTGTATTTCAGAAAATTAATAACTATATATACTATGAAAAAATAGAACTCTACAGTGTAGGTCTGAAAATGTTGCAAATAACTACTTCTTAATCTTTGCTTTTTATGAAAAAAGGCATTAAAGGAGCATAATAAAAGTCTATATATTCAATTTTATCTTTCTAGTCATTTTCAAAGCTTATTAATTTGCCAACAAAGTAAGCAATTTTAGCAAAGGTGTTATACAACTTTATATTTTGTTTGGTTTGGTTCTCAATGAGACTGGAGAAAACTCTTCATTATTTTAGTTTTCATTTGCTTTTTACTGTTATAATACCAAACCATGTAGAGTATATCATAGTAAGAGCAAACATGTTAACCTTATGCTGCTGTTTTTTAGTGTTAATGATGATGTCTTTTATTGTTTACTTTGTAAGAAAACATTATGGCAGCAATACAAAAAACCTTGTAAAACCTTTTATCACCTATTCGTCTTAAATAAAAGTTTCATATATTTGAATATAGTGAATATTGCAGTACAGAATTACGCAAACTAAAAGACATTTCCACCTGCAAAAAATACTGATTGTTGTTACAGAAGCTGAGAAATAAAAGCAGATGAAAGAGGTAACCCATGTTGTATTGCAGCAGTAAGTTTTAAAACACTCATGATCTAGTGATGTCAATAGCTCGGTTATGATCATATGTGTATATATACTCATTTTGTGTAGATCTGCAGGTCGGTGCTGACTACAGGTAAGATACCACTGATCATAAAGGTTCGTGAAAATAAAACAAAGCTAAAAGCAAGTGACATACAAAAAAATACTCTTATTCTATGCTAAAAACAAGTTTGTAAACCATTTTCAAAGATCTGATCAAGCGTTCGATCCCGAAAGACTCTATATTAAATATGAGATTGACGTGTCAACTCTAGGCCATGCTGAATAGTAATGGGCTCATGTGGACTGTAATCAGCATATTTAGGACTCTAGATTCCAGTATCTAATTGGTATAAATCTTTCCTTTCTCAACCCACTGCCTGATGCAGTGAATGTGAAAAAAGAAAGCCCTTTCAAAAGGCTGTTGCTGCTCTTCATAGAGTCACTTTCCAGTGTGCTTTGTGCTGTGTGGGCACGCTGCCTCGAGTCACTCAGGTACACAGCGGTAAACCAGCTCAGTATCTAACTGAGACATACTGCATGGGAATCAATTGGAGGGGGCCAGGGGAACCAAACCCCAATGATACCGAGTATGACTTTAGCTACTTCTTTAGGGAATCAAAAGTTATATGAAGATTTTTGACTGTGCCCCTAACTTCTACACTGAACAAGGGTCAACTGTACTATTTATTTCTTGTCTCATTCTCCAATGTATTTAAAAACATAACATATACCTTTCAGTTGAATATATATTTTAAAAATTGATACAAATTGAAAACAAGGGAAAAATAACATATACAGAAATGCATTCTGTAAGTTACTATGTAGATCCCAAATTCAACTTTCACCCAAAGCTGCTAATAATAATAGTAATGATAATAACAATGATGGAAAGGAACTCTTGGGGGTGATACACACATTTATGGCATAGATTATGATGGCAGTTTCATGGGTGTAAGTTAACTCCAGACTCATTAAGCTGTATACATTGAATTTGTACAGCTTTTTGTATGTCAATCATACCTTATAAAATGATACTTTTAAAAGGGAACTAATGAACAACTAAATGAATAACAGCCCAGGAAAAATGAAATAAAATATTTTTTCTAACTTTCTCTGCTTCACAGTTGGATTATCCAACCCAGTTTATATACCTCACCGTACAGGGTCCAGCACAAGTAATGCCTGCCTGAGTGTGGTTGGTAGGGTGATAATGTGGGTGTAATGATTTATAGTTTTAATTTGAATATCTCACCTAAAATGTCATGGTGTGTTTGAGTGTGATATTGTTATGTTACAGAATTACGTGCTTATGATTTTGTAATGAAAATGGGTGTTATTTGTGCTAGACCCTGTACATGAATTAACAACATAGACCTCAAAGGAGGAGGATGGGTAGGCCAGCTTCTGTAATGTCTGTCATCTTCAGGGACTCTCATTCTTAGGTTGGATGCCATACCTGTTGGCTTCCATAATAACCTGTGAATAACTGTTGTGACACACTCTCCACCCAACATTTTAATTTTCTGTCTGCTGTCTGTCATCACTACTGGAGAATAAACTTGCAGAAATAAAAAAAATGATGCTTCTTATTTTGCTGTGTCCACTATATCAGAGTACTCAGTAAGTGCTGGCTGTATGTCATGAACAAAGGCTCATTCCCTGTGCAAAACTGGAGCTACCCGCAGTTCACCTGCTGTTAGGGAGAAATAATTCCAGCCCCAGGTTCCACTCATTAGTAATAAACTCCTTTTATTTGTTGCCAAGAGAAAAATTTTCTCCTTATGCAAGTTGAACCTCTGGCAGGTTGTCCTGGTAAGAACTCACAATGTGGATATATAGATTACTTTTCCCCTAGAACCTTAAGTTCACAACATGTAACAGGTAATGAGAACTTCTATTATGTTGCACCCCTAAAATAAATTACATTGCAGAGAGCATGAAGCTCAACTTTTCTTGCTGAGTTGCAAAACTGAACCATTGCATGGGCTTTTAAAAAATGTCACAGCTTAGATGAACATGTAATAAGGTCTTACATAAACATCATCTATTGTGACCAAGAACATTTAATTTTGATTACATAATTTTTATAGTAATATCAAAGATCTAAGTATGATACTGTATGACTTAGTAAAAAAATTAAAAATTGCCAGAAAATTAACGCTGGTAAATTTGGTTGCACAGAGAGCAGAAAAAATAACTCAAGTGGCACTAAGGTTTGCATCACCATATTCTCCGAACCAGAGAATATTCATCCAAGGACATTTAGACATATAAATATTGGATCATAATTTTTTTTTTGTAGAATTGAATTTCTATACAAATATGAAGTTAGCTCATATTTGTTTCTTTTCAGATATTTCTTAAATTTGATCTTTTATAGTCTTTTTATTCTTTGATGATAGAACCCCATTGTTTCTTAGTTGTTTTTAGATGTGAATTCCTTTCATTGGCAAAGTTTATGGGGGACCATTTTTCTGAATACTTGGGAGTCTTTTGGAATATTTTGTGTTACATATATTGCTTTTCACCTACTTATTCTTATTTTTCATCACAAATATTATTTCACCTGGATGGGCTCTTTACTTTCATCTAGATCTAATTTTTCCTCATAGTTTTTTTAAAATTTTATTTTTTAAATAGTTTTTTTTTTATTTTTCCTATTACCATTTATCCTCCTATAACGTCTCCCGCCTCCACCTTCCCCCTACCCTGGCAATCATCACACTGTTGTTTGTGTCCATGGGCTCTTTTTGTGCTCAATCCCTCCACTCTCAGCCCCACCCCCTCAGCTGCCAGCCTATTCTCTCTCTATGAGTCTCATAGTTTTTATATCCATGTCTTTTACCTGGATTATTTGAATTCTACTAGCATGTCTCAAGTGTGAGCTGTTCATTTATGTATTTTTTGCACTTTCAATTTTGCAAATGTGTATCTTTATACAGGGCTTTACTTTTTTAACAAATTTTTGTTCAATATTTCTTTATCGGAATTGGTCATTTCCATCTGAGGTGGTTGTTGTTTAGTTTTTTTAATTTTTGTTCTAATTTTTTTCATCTCATCATTTCCTTTATTTTCTTTTTTTTTTTTAAGATTTTATTTATTTTTAGAGAGGAGGAAGGGAAGGAGAAAGAGAGGGAAAGAAACATCAATGTGCGGTTGCCTGTCGAGTCCCCTACTGGGGACCTGGCCTGCAACCCAGGCATGTGCCCTGGACTGGGAACACTTTTGTCAGCAGGCCGACACTTAACCCACTGAGTTACACCACCTAAAGCTCTACTTTATTTTAAACTTCCTCTTCTTTAAGGGAAGTTATGAGATCTAATCTACTGTGATTAGTGAATAATTTTTTCAGGGAATAAATTTAGTCTGATTTTTCTCAGTAACATTGCTTTCTTATGCTATGGAAATTTCTCATAGGACTCTGTTTTTTTCCTTCATTTTACTTGATTGGGCAATACATTTTCTACTCAACTATACAGGAGGAGAGGATTTGTATGTTGCCCTTAGTCCATTCCCTGTTCTTGTGATCCATGCAGGTATTTGCTGAGCTGTAAAGAGCCTGGGAAAAGTCTCAAGTGAGATCCTTGGTGAGTGGGGCAGATGTCTTCCACCTTCACTGTGCATTCTGCACCTGGGAGAATACTGACTATTAAGAAACAGAAAGGGTATGTAATTTTAAAAGTTAATAATTCTACCAGTTGCACAACAAACAGAATTTATAAGTCCCTTTTGTGTGCCAGATGCAATGTTTATATTGACTCAAATCCACTCAATGACCCTGAATATAAGGTATTACTATTAGTACTAGTATTAGTATTATTATTGAATGTCACACATGAGGGGAATGGACACAGACTTGAATTGACCTATTCACGTATTGAGTTTTGATGGAAGAAAAATATAGACAAGAAATAGTGGAAAGAAAAAATGCTTTCAAACAAACAAAGCCAGGTCAAATTCTATAGCTATATAGCTATTTATATTCATTCTAAAATTTTCATATGAGAGAAAATGCAAATTAAATGTGTTATGATAAAAAGTAAATGTTTACAGATTATATAATCTGTCTGTAAAGCTACAGCTGAAGTAGTATTTACATAAATTAGTCTTCAAGACTTTATTTGCTTGTGATATTTTATTTCTCTAATATTGTTTGAAGTAAACATTTATATTGTATAACCGCTTTTCTTTTAAATTATTTCTATTAGGAAAAGGAGGAAAACTTTTTTTCTTTTGTACCTGGTAAATTTGAAATTTCAATCTCACATATGCAAACAATTTGGATTTCAGTTTATCTTGCATAGCATGGGGAAATGTGCTATATATTTCTGTTTTAAAATGTTTGTTGTTTCTATGTAAGCTTCTTTAGAATAGGTTAAGAACAGTTAAAAGAATCAGGATTATGTTGTAATTAGTAAAATCTAATATTTCTTTGCCTAAATCACAGCATGACTTTCCTCAACTTACTTTCATCAAAGTAAGTCATTATTCAAGAACATGTAATTAGCTTGTTTTAATCTTATCATTTTCAGATACCTGCTAAAGTAATTAGCTTTCTCTTTTCTTCTTTATAGTTAGAAAATTGCTAAAGGATCAATGAACAATACATCATTTTTTATTCTACACCACCAATTACTTTGACCCACAGTGTAAATTTATTGATTTTTCTTATTAGTACATTATCACCAGTTACTCACAGCATGGTGTTTATAAGTTAATAAAAGAAAGATAGGTTCATTTGTGAACAGTTATCCTTTCAAGTTTCTTGTCTAGAACATGTGTGATTGTATGATACCCACAATGGCGCATGGAACTTAAGAATAGAGTTTATTTCTCATACCCAAGGTTTCCATATTTTTATTGAGATGAATCATAAACTCAAGGTTAACAAAATTATTAAAACTTATGTAAATTACAAAGTTAGAAAAAGTTTAGTTTTTCTGGCTTTTATCCCTATTAAAATGAGATTGAAATTTTCTGAACATCAAAAATGAAAATAGAAGGGAAGGAAATATTATTTAATAAGCACAGAATTATGCATGTAATTTTGACAGTATTCTCATATGTTATATTTTAGTCATTTCCTTTTTTATTCATTCAATAAATAATCAAAATGCCTACTATGTGCAGGAATTCTAGTATCTTAAGATACAGTGGTAAAAAAACAAAATATTCATGCTTTAGTGAACTTTGCATTCTAATATGGAAGGTTTCAAGTAATTAATATATAATAATTCAAATATAATTCAGTTCTACTCAGAAAAAATAAAATTGAGTGATGGATTAAAAAAGAGGAATGTTTTAGGGTAATCAGAGAAGCCTTTCCATTGGGGGTGAACTTAGAGAAAAGACTGAACGAAGAAAGGTAGCCGTACAAAAGTCTAAGGGAACAGAGTCCTGGAAGTGGAGTGCAGGAGGGGCAGACGTCCTGGCCACAGTGCACTGTGGAGGAGAGACAGCAACAGGGCCAGATGTACGTAACATGTTACCCCTGCCTTTTACTTCTTCTATTGGTTAATTTGTATTTATCTGTTTTTGTTTGTTTTCCTTTATTGTGTTTTGCTTTTTTGGGTGATAGAAGGTCAAATATACTTAAAAAGGCATCCCTCAACCCAAAGGTAGACATGTATTTTAGTCTATAAAGGGTGGGACCAAAATAGGTTTATGGTTGTGAGTTTGTGAAGCACAAATTTTATTCTTGTATTATCATTTATTAATTATTGTATATTTCCCATGCAAACAACTGTAAACCTGCTTTTGCCATACCTTTTTTCTAAAACATCTATAGTTTTGTTTCTTTAACCTTCTATTTTTAAGACATTTAGAATTTATCAGTGATAGAAAGGTGAGGTAAAGCTTAAGATCATTATTTATTTTCTTAAATAAATATTCAATCAATCTGACTTCATTCCTTGTGTATTCTTTTATATCTTGTTTGAAACAAGACCTTTATCATACTCCAGATTCCCATACATCAGTGTCTATGCCCTTATGTTTCTTACTTTATCATTGTCTATTCCTATGTAATTATCATATTTTAATAACCACATATGTTTAATTTGTTTGAAATATGGTGGAAATTTATTTTATTTAATTTTTTCAAATGTAATTTTGAAAGGTATGTTGTAGATTTATATATGTAACAAAACTAGATTTGAACTGGGATGACATGACTTAATAGGTTAATTAGTCAAGCATTCCTACTTTATATGATTTTGTATTTTCTCTTCCACAGTCTGGGAATAGCTTACCCTTTGTTGAAACATCTTTGCTTGTCTGTCATTAAAGATGCAGAGTTTTTGCCATAGAAGTCCTGGATCTTTCTTATATGGTTTATTCTTAGATACTTTATTGATCTTATTAAGATCGTGCATGAGATATGTTTGTACAATCACCTATCTGTTTTATGGTTCTCTTGCTGTTTTTAATAGATTTTAAGGGAGGAGGAGAAAGCAGAATGTCTTTATTTTGCTATTCAATTCTTTCATTTTCATTTAAATGTGAATTTTAAAAACATCAACATTTTATTGAGCAACATAATTGCACACATCTAAAATTTAAAATTCATATCACTTCAATAAGCTACAGAGACTATAATTCAATATTGAAGGTGGTTTATGGCTTCAGAAGACTGTCTTGATAGAACGAAGTTCATGAAGTAGGAATGCTAACATCAGGGTTACTAATGCCTGTATATTTTCCACACTATGATGTTTTACTGAATTTACTAAGAAAAATAAGTTCCTTGTAAGTAGCTTTGAAGCCCAACATGCTCTATATTCTGTTACATACATCATTACTAATTCTGTTGATTTCAAATAGAATTTTTATTTCCTCCGCTATTTAAATCCATTATTGTTGATGACTATGTAAAGCACAGTTGGAAGGCCCATTGAATGAATAACTATGGATGTACTCAGACATTGCTAGCATGTGATTAACTTTTTATTTTTTAATTTTTATTACTAGAAAAGTGTAACAATGGTGCATATGACTTATCATAGATAACCTTTAACACTCTCAATATTTTCTTAGAGCTAGTGTTACCAGTTATAGTTTGGGGCTAGTTAATAAGGTTAACTCTTAATGCTTTGATTTGTCTTAAGTAATTTTGAAAGCAAAATAATCTACATGCTATCATGCACATAATAGGGTGCTAACTGATATCATGGATTCAGTGAATGACTGTTGATCTTTGTTTTATGTGATCAACATTGCCTTCTAGAAAGTCCTAACATGTGAAGGAACACTCTTCTGTCCCTGACTACTCCTTATCTCTTTACTGGTATGGTTGCTTTGATATTCCAGCCCATAAATATAATTGTGTGTGTGTGTGTGTGTGTGTGTGTGTGTGTGTGTGTGTGTGTGTGTTGTTTCAGAGTTTGAGCTCTGGAGCCAGACTCTACATTTCAGTCTGAATCCTGACACTTCTCAGCATTACGCACTGGGACAATTGTGTTGACCACTCTGTTTCCTAATCTGTTTCCTAAAGGTTAGCAAGTTTCTTAATCTTTAAAATGACAGTAAATTACTAATGGCCTCATTGTCATGTTTCTTTTATTATAGTCTTTTACATCTATTGACTAGTACAATGTCTGGTGTTCTTACATTCTTCTTCTCCTTGTTATTAATATTATTATTACTGAACACATTCCCTCCCCTTTGAGGTTCTTGCCTTCTCTACAGATTTAACTTTTATTTTTATAGCTAACTTCATTAAATGAAAAGATAATTTTATGGGTTTATAAACTGTAGATTTAATGATTTAGTGAAATTAAAAGTCCAATTGTGAATCAGATGCCAAAATCTGGTCCTAGAAATTTACCTACTAGGAATTTCCATTTGTTTATGAGAACTCAGTATCATCATTTTGTATCCTCAAATCAGTTCTCCTTATAGTTACCTATTTTAGAGTAATTTTCACTGTAATCCCAATTACCAGGTTTTAAATCTTTGATCATGTTTGAGTTCCCTATTTCTATTGTGTTTTATTCTCCATAATTATTCTGTTACTAGAAACATTTACATTTACTGTATTTCTATGACCACTTACAATTCCCTCCTAGCTCTCCAATTACTTTAGCCTAATATCACTTCATTGATATTCTTGTTCCTAGTGATTCCAAGAACAGCGCATCTGAGCTACCGCTGAAAATTAACTTCCCTAAAGGAAAGCTCGGGTCAAGACTCTCCCTTTTTACAAAGCTCAAATATTTTCATACTCTCCCAAATCTTTAGCCTGGTATTCGTGGCCCTCTACAACTTGGCCTAACTTACATTTTTTCAGTCTCTCTTTGTAGTTAAAACACTACACATTCCCAGGGTCTCTGCACATCACAGTTAACTATTTATCTATCATGTCTGACTTACCACTTTATTTTCCTAATTTTTCACACTTTCTTATTATCATGCATTCATTGATTTTTTTTATGGTGTGCAAAATACCTTTCCACTATATTCCAACTTTTCTGACCCTTGTAGGAGACATGTTAGTTGCATCGCTGTCTAATATTCTGATTTCACTCAGATATGCCATGGGAAACCTCTAATTTCCCAGTTTCTGGCCATGAAGGTTGAATGGAACTGATTCTATGCTTGGTTCCAGGAGTTGACACAAACTCTAGGCCTAGTTAACTCATCAATCGTAGTAATTTTGCCAAAGCGATTGGTTTAGGTATGGCCACATGTCTCAATCATAGCTAAGCCTGCATGCTTTCTGAAGGAAAGAGAGAAGCCCTTAAATTGCTGGCATATCTTCTGTGGATCAACACATGGATAAACCTCTATCAGGGTTAAGTCAGCATGGAGAAGTGGGAACCAAGCAATGGAGAGTGAGGAAAAGAGGTGGGAGGGGAAAGAGGAGGAGAAGGGAGAGGAGAAGGAAGAGGCTATATAGCATCACTTAAGTCTCCAAATCCACACATCTTCATTTATTAAAGTATACAAACACTTCTCGTTACTTGAGATGATAAGCTGCTTGAAATCTGTTTAGCTGTAAACAAAAATGAAATGAGGGAAATTCTAACATCTGCACAATGAATATTGAAATACCTAATAAAGCATTTTTGAGTTGAAATGAATTTTTGTACATTTTGAAAAATATTTTATTTATTTATTTTTAGAGAAAGGGAGGGAGAAAGAGAGGGAGAGAAACATCAATGTGTGGTTGCCTTTTCCATGCCCCTAGCTGGGTACCTGGCCTGCAACCCAGGCGTGTGCCCTGACTGGGAATTGAATGGGTGTGACCCTTTGGTTCACAGGCCCACGCTCAGTACACTGGACCCCACCAGCCAGAGAATTTTTGTAAATTTTTAAAAGGTTGATGTAGTGATTTTCAAACCTCTCTTGGATCACCCGGCTGTCTGACTAACTATAGCGATTTTCAAACCTCGCTTTAGTCCCAGCTGTCTGACTGAAGCGCACTTAATCCAACCTTTTCCCTTTGGCTGGCTATGGACACACTTAAAACCCACTATAGAAATAATTATGCACAGAAACAGTTTTCTGAGTGGAAGTCAGAGATGGAGTCCTCACTCTCCAATTCTTTGAGCCGCTCCGGGCTACCCTCCTAAGGAGAAGCCCTTTCCTTTGTCTCAGTGGGTTTTTATTGAGAAAGCAGTCACAGATTGTGGATTGACAGTCTGGCAGAAGGGATCAAAGGGAACACATATCTTACAAAGATGCTAACAGAGTTTCTGTTGTGATTCCGGGCAGAGATTGGAGTTTTATCATATGAAAAGACTACAGGTTTTAAAGGTTTCCTGACTGTGCCTTCAAATTCCAAGTTAATAACATCCTCCAGCAAACAGATCTCACAGGAACTTGCATATTCTTTGTCTCAGGTCTGATTACCCCGGGAGTCCGCTGTCTCCAGTCCAAGCTGGCCCCTTCCTTTGGCTATTTGCTAAGCACTGGAGACTCTGGTAGCAAGGAGACTTGGATTTCTCACATCTGAATACAAAGACTCAGGCTAAGAGGGGGCAGGGGTAGATGCCGATCACCCCTTCCTTTCCACAGCCCCTTCAATTATTTCCACAGTCTCGTGAGACTTATTTTACAGAGGTCTTTACGAGATCAGCCCCTGTCTTAGGTCACTTCTCCCTGAGAAGTCTTACCCGTCATTGGAAACTGATCTAGCATTAAAGGCCAGGGACAGAACAAACAGATAGCGTTCATGCCAGGTGAACAAGTTTTTGTCTCCTTAGTGGCTCCTGATCTGGAGGTTTCTCACTCAGCCTAAGTAACATGGGGTCACAGCTTCCTGAGACCAGGCAGGGTGGTCCCCAACAGGTTGAAAATTTGATTTAGGTATGAATTTGAGGATTATTTTTCCCTCCCGATACTAAATATAATTATTTATTTAAAATAAACACATTCATAAATTTTACTATCTTATATATTTGAATTTTTATGTATTATCAGTAGAAAGTATTTTCTTAAGTATAATTATAATTTATCTCAGAATTTAGTTATTTAAACTTAGCACAGGCCACTTATATTTTTTAAGATTTTATTTATTTATTTTCAGAGAGAGAAGGGAGGGAGAAAGAGAGAGAGAGAGGGAGAGAGAGAGAAACATCAATGTGCGGTTGCTGGGGGCCATGGCCTGCAACCCAGGCATGTGCCCTGACTGGGAATCGAACCTGCAATGCTTTGGTTCGCAGCCCACGTTCAATCCACTGAGCTACGCCAGCCAGGGCAGGCCACTTATTTTTTAAACAACAGTATAAAGGTTGTAGAAAGAACAAGGTTAAGAGTTAAATTTACTGGGGAAAACAGGGAAGAAGGCACCATATGAAAAGGGCAGGTGCTGAGTCTCTGATGATCAAATCTTCCAAATAATGTGCTTTTGTATTTCTGTTTCTTAGGTAGCTCATTCTGTTGATGATAAGGCTACGTAACTTTTTAGGGATGTGACTTTGTCTTACTGTGTTGAGTACTTTTGTTCCACCCTTTTTCTTCAACAAATCTTCTTTTGTGCTGGACAATAAAGTCCTTTTTCTAATAAAGCTGATAGGAGTCTGGCCTGTGAGGTTGGTTCTTTGTCTTTGGCTGTGCCAGTCCAGACAATTAGAATGAAAAGCACATTTATATGAAAGTAGAAAATTGAGATTACAGAAAGCAGTGTTAGCTTTTGTTATCTTAGTAATATTCTAAATTTTATTTGCTCTACTTGTCAAGAATAGACTGAGTTCAAGGGACTTTTTTCACAAAAGTCAGCTCACCTGAAAGTGAGGTCGATTTATTTCCGAGACAGGGAGAGTGTAATTGACGGGGCCGGTGGCCCTGCTACCTGTTTGGTATGCTTGCATGATTTTTAGGGTTTCTCCCACCTGAGTGGCTGTTTTTTCCCTGTGTTTGCAATGGTTGGGGTCAGGAAAACAGCAGGGGAGATGGGAGAAAAGGAGGAATTTATTAAAGAAATACACAATCCCAATGGAATTATTAGTCCTGGATTGTTGCCAGACGAATTTTTGTCTTATTTGTTGTACAGTGTCTCTGCTTTCATTATGAAATGACTCTACATTGTGGTAGTCTAAACATGGATACTATTTATTTTTAGAGTGTTTTCATGTACATGAATATATATACAGATATATATTATATGAACACATACACATTTTCATTTTTCTCTGTGCATGTATATACACATACGTGTATATGTATATGTATTATGTGTATGTACATATACATTATATGTATATATATTTATATGTATGTATATATACACACACTTAAAAACAGGGAAGTTTTTTGTATAGTTAGTATGTATACACACACACACATGCCTACCTATGGTAATAAAAACTATATGCATTGCTATATTTGATCAAAAATAGTATTAAATGATTGTTTCCTTAGTTGCTGCATAATTTGATATAGTGAGGACCAGGGATGCCAAACTAGTCTCAAATCTGTAACAAACCAGTAACAAATGACTGCTAGCAGTTTTCTAAAGCCTGAATTGAAAGATTGTGAGGCTTTGTTTGGGTAAAGTGGGACAGAACTGTGATTAACACTTAGTATCTGAGAGATGTATAACCCTGGGCTAAATGCTTTCTATCCCCTGTCTAGAGAAACAGGCAGTATAAATTGTTCATTTCTTCATATTTTAAAATTATTTTAATTTTACTCAGCACTTAGCCTAAGTTCACATGCATAATCAATTCTTTCTGCAATATTTATGATTTCGTAAGTGTTCTCAGAGGTATTTAATGTTTTGACTTTCAAATCTAGAATCATCATCCTTACATCATATATATATACACACACATACACACACATATACTATTATTTATATATATAGGAAATGTATATAATATATAGAAAATGCATATATAATATAAAATATATAAATAAAAATATTTTTTAATTCAAATAGTAGGCTACTATGCATCTAGATATGTAACTCATAAACCCAGATCAGCATGCTTGACCTCTTGAATTCCGTGGATCTCCCCCACTGTAGTACTTACTGAGGCATGTGGATGTAACCTCTAAATCAAGATCCACAGATGTGTGGCTGCCATGTTGCCAAAGACTCAGGTCACTAATCAATCAACATTCTGGCCCTCTTAATGATGGTTTGTATTTGGATTAAAATTTGTCACTTGGATTCCAAATATTTATCAATTATATCTCCACCCTTCTAACTCAGGTCCCATTGCTTTCATCCAGGTCATCTGTACCACAATTGTGGTAGCATCCTGCTCTCTGATATCCTTGACTCCAGTCCCATTGTCCCTCTGTGTTAATTTCCAGAGGGGAGACAGACTGACCTATGTACAGCAAAGCCCTAAACTGGTACTCCCTCACTGAGAGAAATTTACTGTCAATAATTTCAAAATACAGAGAAACTCCTCAAAACTCACAAAAGCCACCAGGGTCTGACTCCTGCCTGCCTCTGCATTCTCCTCTCAACATCCTGTCTCACTCCCACTTTTTCACCCTACATATTCCACAGTGTTTGTCGTCTGAGTTTTGGTTGTGCTGTGTGCTTGTCTAAAGTTAGTGATTCAAAAACATATATTGAAGTCCTTTTATGTGTCAGGCACAAAATAAGCTACTAGGAGTACCTACCTTTCTCTCCCCCTCCAAAATTTTGCTTAGCAAATGCTTGTTTTTCTAGCATCATAGAACCAAGGGAAGCTCTCCAACGTGTTTGTCTTCTCCCTCCTGGGCTGGGTCGTATAACCATAGGCTATCCTCCCATTGTACCAGAGACATCAATTTCTTTGTGTAACTGGCATTTTGTTATATAATATTGAATATTTTACTAAAATAATCTATTGAAATACAATGTGCTCACAATTTTCTTTCTGAAATATGTGATTTCTAATATACATAAAGTATAAAACATGTAGTAATTTACAAATGCTACTTATTGGAATGGTATTACGTTTCAATAAAAATTGGAAGCAAATCTTCATTTTAATTATTACCTCTGCTACATTGGACAATTTCTTTGAATACATAGTGTCTCCATTTCATCACCCTTAGAAGTCAGAAAAAGACATCACTGGACCAAGCATAGTAGACAATAAAATAATGACATGATTGAGTCCTATTTCAAATGTAATGTCATGTAAACTGAGGTAAGTGAATTCAGCTCTCTGAATTATAACATGTTCATATATCAAATATAGTAATGGCATATACTGCATGCATACCATACCATATGTGTAGGGCTCTTATCAGTATTTAATAATGTAAGAGACATAAAACTACTTTGTAAATTATAAAGCATTACAGATATTTAACGTTACCAGATATTTTGCTTTCAGATTTTAGTGGCAGTTGTAGTCACAGCATTGCTGGTATCCTGTTCAAATCCCCATGGTGTCAGATGGCCAGGGTACCATGTCCCAGCTGCTGTGCTGGCTGTTAATGGCAGCTTTCACTTGTTTCTGTCACTGCAAATTTTCCCTCAGGCTGAACAAGAACAGTTACTCATGGGAACTGAAGCACTATCCCTTGCCCCATTCTGTATGCAATAACTAATGGACAAAGGGGTGCAAATGCCAGGTGTCCCTGCCTCAAGGTGGATCTCCGATGCTGTTCACATGGGGCGATCATACCCTTGCTCAGCTCATTGACCTGTGACATCCTGCCTCCTTCACTTCTCCACTCCTACCAGCATGCTCTGAAAAGTCACATGCTGCTTACCTCTTATCTCAGGGTCTACTTCTGAGGACTTCAATATGAGACAGTGCCTTATGTGAGTCACATCCCTCATTCTCCTCTATTTTCTTCTAAGCCTTATATCCTACTTGTTAAGTGGATACTGAAACAACTTTGGAGAGAGCAGAAACATTTTTCAATATATAAAAGCAATTTGAAAAAATGTGTCAATGCTCTCATCTAGAACATTCAACATTTTAAAGGATATTAAAAAATGATGAAAAAGCAAAAACTACATCTGGATCAGAAGAGATAATACCAAGAACTGACACAGTTGTATTTTTGGGGGAAAATCTTTAATGGATTTTATTTAATTTACTCGTTTTTTAAAAAGATTACATTTAGCGGGGAGCAGAGGGAGAAAGAGAGGGAGAGAAATCTCATTGCATGGTTACCTATTGAGCGCCCCCTACTGGGGACCTGGCCTGAAGCCCAGGCATGTGCCCTGGCTTAGAATCAACCAGAGACCCCTTGCTTCCCAGGCTGACACACAATCCACTGAGCCATACCAGCCGGGGCATTTAATGGATTTTTTAATATTTATGTGAAAAAGAAAAAGATTCCTCATGAGAAAGTCTCCCAGTTTCTCTTTCTTGATCTCCTTATATTCCTCTCCCCTACCCTTTTGGTTATTCTTAGTTAGGTATTAAAACTGGTAAACCCTGTCTACTTAACTGATTCAAAGTATCTAAAGAGGTCTACACATACTCAGAGAACAAAATGGCAAAAAATAGTCATAAAAATACATATAACACAAGGAACATATAGATACATAAAGAATTATTCCCTCTGTAAGTTGATTCCAAAGTATTTAAATGTGCCTTTCAACATCAGCAAATGACTAATCCCATTATCATAATTTATTAACCACATCTTTTGTTCTATGTAGTAATACACTGTGTTTCCATGCTGTGTGTTTTTCATACAGTGACCTAATTTGCTTAAAAGGAAACTCTTAAAACTCCCTTGTTGTAATGAATAAAATGTTAATGAAGAACCACAAAGAAATCCCCTTTGCATTACTTCCATATTCCCAGGAACATCATCATAAATTTGTTTGCCTGGTCCTGACAATGGCAGTGATGTTCCAGCTGCGCAGAAGCATGGTAATGCTAAGTGGTTCTGATGGAAAAGTTAAAGATGTTCAAGGCTCTGTCATCTGGGATGGACTGTGGGAAGTTGTCTTTTAGAGGACTATTTGATGGATTTGGCATTCATCCAATTTTTTAACATTTATTATTTGCATTGAATAATGCATTGATAACTACATTACTAGAGCTTTTTCAGAAAATCGCAAATGGAAACTATTCAAGCAGATATGTTTGCAGCAGAAAGTGTAATTTTATAAATTGGTACTTTTTTTCCCCTCTGAGTTAATATATCCCTCAGTAATTTCTTAATCATATTGGTATAAATGTAAAATTTAATGAATGTAAACCATTAAAATATTTTTAAATTATTCTTGGTTTTACATGCAGCTTATAGCTAATGTTAATATTTTTGTGTCTAGACCTTGTTCTGCTTGATGAATGTACATTAATAATTTAAACAGTAATTTGTTAATACTGATAGCTAAAATAAACCACTGTGCATATTTTTCAGCTTAAATGTTAGTTAATAAGTTTGTGTCACTGATAAACTTTTCAAATACAGATAAAATATTGATAATTTAGTTTGAAACTTGAGTCTAAGTTGTAAAATACTCAACTTCACTATATTAAAATAAAAAAAATATTTCCAATTATAAAAATATTTGATTTTGGAAGCATTATGGTCATAATGTGTCAGTATCAATTTTAATTCCTCTAAAAATTATAAGCTGGATGATAAGCAACTGACTATACTTTCACTCCCACAAAAGTTCTCAACATTTGTTTATATACTTTAAAATAAAAAGAAAAACTCAATATTAAACTAAAATAACAAATAGAAGCTGTAAATCAGAATAAAGCCTATCTGTGTAGTTAATCTCTTTTATCATTCTCCTGAGGTTATGAATATGTGTAAAGGTATATA
Organism: Tonatia bakeri; assembly: GCA_004024845.1. Classification (NCBI taxonomy): domain Eukaryota; kingdom Metazoa; phylum Chordata; class Mammalia; order Chiroptera; family Phyllostomidae; genus Tonatia; species Tonatia bakeri. The sequence continues at coordinate 99,268 of PVIA01000813.1, forward strand.
TTTTTCAATACTTTTGCTTGTAGATATAGAACTCCAATATATTTTAAGTTTAGGTTGTCAAAATTTTTATCAATTTTCTCTCTTCTGAAAATCAAATGGCTCTTTCTCCTCTTGTCCTATACCCAGACTATCTGTATGGTTTCAAGAGAGTGCCTTGTTTATACATCACTTTGTAACAGATGCAGGATAAGTAAGAAAGAGGCCTATAGTGTAGGTAACATATTTACCTTTGTGAAATATTCAGGGAAGTAAAGGAATAACCCTCAAATATACACTGATGTCAATTGGTTATCAGTTATTTAATTGCACCTGAGTAAAGCTCTCAGTGGGAAAAGAAAATAATAGAATGAGTCTAATATTTAACTACAATCTTCCATAAGGTAAAGGTCTCACATTGTTGTAGACATTTTTTAGAGACAGTTTAACCTTTTATTTATGATGAAAAATTCTATAGAATTGACAAGATTTGATAGTGAAAGAAAATATCAATATAAAATTGATAATTACTATGAACTATGAGATTTAGCTATATTATTTCAATTAACTTTCAACAAAATTCCATTAGATAGGTATCATGTATACCTTTTATTATGGGGGAACAGGATTTAAGAAATATAACTTCATACACTTTGCAAGTACAAGGAATGCAACTTGTACTTAAGTATATCTGACTCTAAATCCCATATATATTTTGAATACATTATAATACCATAATGTTAATAGAAGGAGAATGCTTTAATATATCCTAAGACTTAGTTGCTATTAGTTTATGAAGCTTAATCTTTAGTAACTTTCAATTGTCTGGGCCCTTAAGACTACTACAGATTCTACGTTCACATAATTATGTATTTTATAAAATTTGTGAAAATATGTTGATGTAACTAATTTTCATTTCTATTTTGGGGGGGGTGAGAATCCCCAAAGACAAAATGTACCCCAATCCCCAGCATTTTCAGTACAGAAACCTGTAGCAGTGCTACAAAGAGTGAGTACCTTTGTGTGCTGTTGCTTGAATCCTCATACACAATAAGACATAACTTTATCGCCAATGACTATGAGATTTTGAGTAGTAATTAAAATTTGTCTTTTCATATAGCATGTTTTAACAACTTATTCATGTTAAAGGTATTATCTGCAGAAGAATAAATAGCATATATGAAAACCTACTGACTATTGGTTTCAAATCTGGCTCAACCACTTTGTGGATGCATGAAAAACCAAAGTTTCCTCATCTGAAAAGTTGAGATAATATTTAATGTGCTTAGTTTTACTTTTTTTTTGTGAATGATTTAAAAGATGTGTATGAAAAGAGCCTAGGAAGTTGCAGGCCAATAAGAAATTGATGCTATTATTAGTTCCTCCAGGTGTTTGCTTAATTTTCAAACCTGTGCTCTACTTTTGCAAATTTGTTCAATTTTCCTGGGTTCACTTATTTCTTCATTCATTAAAAGTGTGTTTTTGTAGGTATATGTTCATTCACTAAGGTGCATGAGTCAGTTTTCTCTCTCAAGAAATCCATGCATAATTTGTAGTTTTTGACTAATGTAAACCTAGCCATGTGACCTAGTTTTCTTTTCTTTTTTTCAATTCAACTTACTTATAAAATGGTGGCGAGAAACACTGATGCAATAGCTTTTGCTTATAGGTGCACTTGGTCCAAGGGGCTCAATTATGCATGTCTATATAGCAAAAGTCACATACACTGAGCAAAAAAGAACACCCAGAAAAAAACAAAAAACATTTTCATGAGAAAATGTCTTATAATGAAGATAAAATATAGGAGACTCTTTCCTCTCCCCTCTCAGAACCTAACAGTCTCTGTCACCCCGTTACTGAGGACAGTCATGCTGAGGCCACTAGTGTTGGGCTTGTAGTTTTCGGTCTTGTCTTTGGGTTGATTTGTTGATTGGTTTGGATGTGACACAGCTCCTCACGTAAACTGACTACCTTGCACTGTGCTCAGTTGAGGAAACATTACTTTCTTTGAAGGCTTGTACTAAGAAATAAATGAGATGTTTAAAGCAAAAATGCTACCCCATAACAAAGGCTTATTACATATTAAATATTGGAGTGCTTTCACATTTAATAAAATCATCTTTTTGAAAGAATTTATTCTAAAGTGGGAAGGGAGAGCATAGAATTTACATGGATTCAAGAGAGCAGCAGAAATATTGTGATTCTAAGTCAATAGTAGTTATATTCTTAAAATATATCAAGATTAACAGTAGGAAAGAGAAGGGACTATTGCTGAGGATGTAGAGTGAAGCGATGCAGAAAGGACTTTAAAGTGTGTGATGTGCAGTGATAAAGTCACAGCTTTGCGGAAACAGGTGACAGGGCTGCTCTGGTCAAGTACAGGAAGTGCCGCTGTGAGCAATCACAGTTCTTAAGTTGCTTCAGATAGCAAAAAACAAAAAACTTATGTTTAAAATTATTTGGAATATAAGTAAGTGTAAAATCAAACTATATTCTCAATAGTGAAAATTAGAAATTCATGTTTTTCTAAAGAATAAGTGTGTTAGGACTAGACGTTTTCAAACAGAAATGAGCATCTACTTGTGGCAGTATTTCACAGAATGAATAACTAATACAAGGGGGACCCCCAAAAAACAAAATTTATTTATAAAATAGTATATTTTTTCTTACATGTTTAAACTTCAGTCACCTTCAGAGTACTCTCCATTTGATGTAATACATCAACTGAGACATTTTTTCCACTGCTTAAAACAGTTTTTGAATTCATCGATTTGATGCCTTTTAGTACTTCTGCTGTTTTTTGTTTGTTTGTTTAACCTCTTCCACACTGGAAAAAATGTTTTCCTTTGAAGACTTTTTCACCTGGGGAACAAACAAAAAAAAAAGTCAGGGCAAGTTGGGGTAAATAGGATGGGTGGGGCATAGGTGTCCTGCTGATTTTAGTTAACTGCTGAACGCTCAGCGTGGTGTGGGCAGGTGTGCTCATAAATCACACATCGTGAAATGGGCAAACATATTGAAAAGTCTCTTCAAAAAACATTCACTAAAGCTGAACACTGCCTCTCACAACAACACTAGTCAGTACATTGATAAGGATGAATCTCTAGAACATTTGCCTAGTGGGCAAAGCCTGGACTACAAGGGACTGCCCTCCAGGAGATAATTCCACATTTGGGAGATACCCCCTAGTACAGAGTAAAGGCTAGACTCGATAAACACTCATATTTTATTTGCCTTTAAAACCCCATGTCTCTCTGAAGCTACACATTCTGAGATATAAATGATTTAGAGGTTTTTCTTTCATGTCTATGAGTATTTACATTTTCTATAGTTTGTTTCAATGTCCAGATTATCAGAGAAAGTGAAGGCATGTGGCAGAGTGCCCCTGGCTATCAAAACCAGGCAAAAGGAGTCAGGTGAGCGAACTCAAAGGGACATCCTTGCCATGTTCTTAGCTTGATGTTTTCAATCTAAACACTGTTTTTGCTGTAAAAACTGGGCATTCCTCTTCTGTATCAGCTACAATTAAAGAATATTTACATTAAATACATACTATTAGCCAGCTCTTATTCTAGGCTAATTATTACGTATTATCATATTTATTGTTAATAAAAATATATAAATTCATTATATGTCTAAATGGGTGTGTATATGTATCACCTATCATATGTGTGTGTGTGCGCCTTGTATGAGTGTGTTACATGTATGTATACACACACACATTCAGGGATGGGCAATAGTAGGTTAAATTATCAGCTATCATTACCTAAATGATAAATCATAAGAAACAAAGCAACAACAATAATAATAAGGCAAATAATACAAGTAACAAACACAATGATAAATAAATAAATAATAATGTCAGACTAAACTCTGTTTTGCATACTCACATCTGCAAGCCTGCATTGCCCGCCCCGCCGCATACGTCCATGTACATGCCATAGTCTCTACCCTCACAGAACTTATATTTTGTGCAATATTGATAACATTCTGATCAAAGAAGTATAGTATTATGAGAATCCACAGAAAGGGCATTTAATTCCAATTTTGAAACTAAAAGAGTCTTTGCAAATTTCTAAGAAACTGTGAATTTTCCTCAGGGAGTTTGAACAGCCTGACAGAGTGAAGCTGAGGCTGCTAAGCTGGACACTGAGTCCCCCACGTGTGCAGACAACCAGTGAAATGTTATTCACTGACTTTTGTGAATAAGACATTATTATTTTAGGAGATTTCTGATAGAAAGACTAATTTTAAAGGTGTTAAAAATGCAGTTTCTGCAGGCTGAGATGCATAGATAGAAAGATCTGAACACGTGGACTGTGTGAGGCGATGAAGGGTGACAAAGGGGAAGGAGGGTCGTGATGTCAGCAATCGTGGGGACACATGGAGGTGATGAGATGCTTTCATATATTTTAAATATTTGTTAGATATTAATATGGAATTAACATTTAATTGTAAGGTACGTTAAAATTAAAATATGTATCATACAGGGGCCAGCAGAAGTAAGGCCTGCTTGAGTGTGGTTGGTAGGGTAGTAATGTGGGTGTAATAATTTACAATTTTAATTTGAACATTTCACCTAAAATGGCATGTGATGTGCTTGAATGTGATATTGTTATGTTACAGAATGACATGCTTATGATTTGGTGATCAAAGGTTTTGTAATTAAAAAGGGCGTTATTTGTGCCACACCCTGTATATCCCTCTGATTTGGTTCTCTCAAAAATCATGGAGGGAAAATGTTTTGCTTCAAATTTAAAAAAAATGATAGATTACATAATTGTTCAAGATCATGTGGCTTGTGGGTTAGTGCTTCTAGATACAATCTGATATATTATAACTTAAAAGCTATATTCTTTCTCAGAAAATGAAAATATAATATTGTAATACACAATACATAAATAACTGTTGTAACATCTAGAACGTTCAATGGGAATAAATACTCTGGTCTTAGAAAAAAGGAAGATGCTATCAAGTTAAGGTGGGGAAATTTTATATTTATTTTTATAATTTATAGGGGATGTCATAAATAATGCCCTTTTATGCAATGGAAATGTTAACTCATAGAATATTATAATATAAAAAGTCCTTAGACATCTCAAGTACAATTTTACCCAGTCCAGGAATTATTTGCAACTACGTGCATATTCCTAATTAATTGTAAAATGAAGATCTCTAAAAACTAATATGTCCACTTCTAACCTGCAATGTATAATTCTATAAAATAATAGTTTTATTTGATTCCATTATTAAAAACATTATTGATTTGATCAGTGTTGCTTAAATTGAAATTTTCTTTTTACTCTCCTTTTTTTAAGATATACTTTTGATTTTCAATATAAAAGTAATGAAAAGAGCTTTTAACCAAGAGGCATGGTCTAACTAAAAATAGTTTTATAGAATGAAGTGTATCAATTTAAAGAAAAATTAAAATAAAAGTATAACCTTGATTCCAAGGCACAGCCAAGGGCTAAGAAAAGAAAAGTTCAGTGATTGACTCTTATTAATCTAGCTTTAAAATGGATGAATAATGTGTTACAACCTTTCTGACATATGGTGAGGTTTGCAGCACGTTTGGCATAATGGTTTCACTTAATAAACACCTGATTAGCATTGTTTAACAGGTTTGGAGTGCATGGAAACAGTCGAATAGCAACATTTTGTCTAGTTAATTCCTCATTAGTAGACTCACAGTCACTGCATTTGACAGATTGTATACCAGTCTTGACACAAGGTGACCTCTTGCTTGGACCTGTTCGCCACCTTCAGTCTGTCATAAATGAAGCCAGTACAAATGTCAGAGTGAATGTGACATCACCAGAGACTTCTTCTGATGCCTTGAAGGTTATTATTTCCCCAATATTATTATTATAGACACAGTGAAACTACATGTAGCTACAAACAAAACGAGAGTGATAAACCAAAAGAAATCACATATATATAATTTTGATTAATATATTAGTCTAATAGAAGGCATATGATCCATAAATAAAATTCTAGAATGCTATTATTTCAATTTTCTGACATCACGTGTTCTTTTGGTAAATAATGTTTAAGTTACAACCATAAGGTACAATGTATATATGTTTGGGAAGGTTAACAGTGAAGATTAATTAATTTATTAATAATGTTCTCTCTAATATACACATATCAATGTCCTTCCTTTGTGAAATAAAATTGAAGAACTAAATTGAATTAAAAATTATCAGGGAAGTGTTAAGGAAAACATTTTGTGAGAAAAGTCTGATTGTTATAATGTTGTACATTTTTAAATTCAATATTTCAATAAGAACAACCAGAATGTACAATGTCTATATGTTTGGGAAGGTTAACAGTGAAGATTAAGTAATTTATTAATAATGTTCTCTCTAATATATACATACCGATGTCCTTCCTTCATGAGATAAAGTTGAAGAATTAAATTGAATTTAAAAATATAAGCATAAGGGAAGCTTTAAGGAAAACATTTTGTAAGAAAAACCTGATTGTCATAACATTATACATTTGTAAATTCAATATTTCTGTAAGAAAATTCTCCAAATTCCAAGGATATACTCATTTATGACTTTCATCAACCTTGATAAATTATCTCTACCAAATAGCCCATTTGAATCACAAAATCAGTTATACAATTGTGCCGCATTTGTATTCTCCTCCTTGACAAGAGGAAATTGAACCAGTTTCAATCTGTATGAACGAAGCCTTGATTAATGCAATGTTGTTATAAACAAAACAAAAATAATGTGATCATGCTTTTTTTCATTCCCTGTAAATTTTTCACAAAGAACTTTTAGATATATTAGTACTAAAAATTATAACCTAAAACAAATTACCAAATAAAATTTTGAAACCAGATAATATATATTGAAAAGGAAGAAAATGATCATTTGATAAAGACTAATTTTTCTGCAGAAAAAGGATGAAAAGGGGACTGTTGTCCACTGGATTAGAAGGACTTTTAATATCAAAAACTAATGAAAAAGAAACCATATTTTCATTGTAAAAAATAGCATTTAAGGTATAGGTATAAATAAGTTTTTAAAAAATATTATGAAGAGGTTATTTGTAATTTTTATATAAATTACCTTCTTTAGCCTTCCTCATTTAAGTTTTATAATTTTAGAAAACACTTAAAATGGTTCTAGTGGTTATAATTATTTAACTACAATGATTAAGGTAGTTATTAGGCTATCTTTAACCCTCCTTTTAATGGGCATGCACAGTGTAATCTAAGCTGATGTTTCAGAAGCACGGAATTTGAGAAACTCTGGGAAAGAAATCATTGTAACAAGGGCAGATGATTCTACAATTCTATGAGTACAGTAGGAGTTAGTCTAGCTCACTTTAGGTTCAAATTGGATGCATACATCAGTTTCTCCTTGTTAGTAAACTAATGAGCTGAGTCTTTTTAATACAATATTATACCAGCCTTTTGTGCAGATCTTGGTGTCTTCATCAGGAAAGAAAACTAAAACTTTAAAAAGTAAGCAGTTTGACCACAACACTGAAGCTAGTACCTAACAAGTTGGGATTCTAAACTCAGCACTACATTTTGTCATGGCTACAGTTATTGATACTACCCTTTTACAACTTAGTGACACATGGCATTCATAACTCCTTCATAGCTCATGTTATATGACCTTGTTTTGTTCCTCTTTGTTGTTCAATTTATATTTTTTCCAAAAGTTTTATTTCTGTAATTGCTTTTTTGCCAGGTTTGTATGTATATCACAAATGTGGACCCATTTTCTTAGTTTTGTATGTTTTTATCTCATCTATCACTTATAAACATCTTACATTGAATCAACATCTTTCATTGTCATTATTAATTAGGTATAGTCCATTTTCCTTTTGCCCCCAAATTAATTGAAAGTGACTCAATATACTGGTGTACAATTTTCTTAATAATCTATGATATATCACATCAGCGGCAGCTGATCTATACATTTTCATTTTTTCAAGTACAATATGCCTTTATCTGCCTTTGTCGAATGTCATTCTTCAATGTTTTTCATTATTTTCTAATTGTTCAAATGCATTTTATTCATTTTTATTGTCAAAGTTTTACCTGAGGCAAGGAGTTAAGGGTCTGTGGCAATTCAGAATCATTAATAATTATATGCACCAGATCATTAATTATTTTTCTTGTCATTTTAGTAGTTTCTAAAAATGAATAGAAATTTCTAAATTAAAATCTTTTTAAATTATTGTTTTTAATCTTTCTCCAAGGTCTTGTGAAGTTGAATGAAAATAAGCAAATTCCCCTTATCTGCTCTTTTTCGTAAATGAACATTTATTGAAAAAAAAGGAAATGCACGTTTAAAAATAGGACTTCAAGAAACTTGTCTTACTGCCCTGATGGTAGCCAGAAGCTTACAGGAAACTGAAGTGTATGAATTCTTATTTATATTAAGCAAGTTTTCTTATTTATATTTTCTTAGCAAATACTCTGCTGTATATCTTTTTTACTTTTCACCATCATAGTTGTTGAGATTTAGCTTCATTTACTTTGGAATTTTGGGTAAGAATATTTAAGTAATAAAGGCAAATCTTTTTGGTAAAATTACTGTTTTCCCTAATTTTGTAGGGAGAAGCTACCACCTGACCCAGAAGAGACAGTCAATATTATATTCTATATAAACTCAGAAATTATTATTTTTATTTCACAGCTTTGAAACTATTTATTTCCTGCTCCAGAATATAAAATTTCAAGCTTTCTTTTTAGGCTATAGGCTGTTTCTTATTTATTCCAGTCATCATTTTACTGTCTGGTGTGCTTGGTACATCTGATCAATGTTCTCACGCTAACCAAGTCTGGTTAGAATTAATCACCTTGGTAGATTCTTAGTCTCTTGTCCATTTCTACCCCCTCCCCCTGTCTCCCCTCCACTGTCCTCAGTCCCGTCATCTCCCCTGGATCCTCAGGTTTGTTTTCTCTGTCCTGCACAGTTACATATCACAGTGGATAATTATTTTCATTCTTCTCTTGATTCAGTGTCAGGGTCTGAGTCTAAACTAAAACACATGCCATTGCTTTATTCACTAAATATTTTATTTAAAATGCACATGTTTCTATATTATCTTACATTCTTAGTGGTATTATTTGATTAAAATAGAGCCAATGCATGTCTATCTGTGGTATGTACCTCCTCAATTTATGGACCTATTTTTGGATTTTGATTTGCTAAAAACTCATATAGGACTTTAGTAGCTGCTTCAAGAAAGTTTTACAAAACATTTATAAATGTGCATGACTCAAGTGTTTTAAAAATGCTAAGTTGTTCAAAATTTTTTGGCAGAGAAGTATGCAGAAAGGTTTTTGAAAAGAGTTGAACCATTTTTGAATCTTATGATTGTCAGTACGGACTGAGCCACTTAAGGCAGGATGTGTATAATACATCGTATTATGAAATATTACTCATTTCTAATTCATTACAAAAATACTTTCCTCAACTTGCATATGTGATGGATGGCAAGAAACCAGGTATTCACATCTAATTATAAGGTTTTTTTCTCTGTGCTAAAATGGACTCTATTTATCTATCAGTGCAATCAATCCATGCATTTTTCTTCATGTCTGTCACCCTACTACCTAAGCACTTAGTGAAAATATTAAATTAGCCAAAAACTATGGAGTGGAGGTTTTTCTTGTCTTTACTACATTTATCTAAGCCAACCCAAAGCTAAGCAGACTGTGACTAATATTGGAAGTCTTATTCTTATCGCAGACAGAGTTGTTTTCATTCTTGTTATTATTAATTGGTTGAATGCCAACAATATATTCAGTGTGGGACATAATTGCACAATATGTTCTTTCTCCTGCAACCTAGAAAGGGATCAGCTGCTTCCCTCCAGTAATACTGATGCCAGAGTGAAGAATGCAGCTCTATAACCCCCAATTTTCTCTTTTTTTTTCTCTCTTCTTTTATCTACTTCCTTCATCAGTTTTCTTTTTAAAAAGAGGGCTATTCATAGTTATTTCTTAATTTTAGGAAGAATTTTAGAAAATAAAGTAGCTATTGCCTTTTAAATTTGTACTTGTCAAATGTTGAGGTATTTGCTTTTAAAAAAGCAAATATATTTATTCTATTCTGCTGATCCTAATAAATATGTACTTACAGATTCTACTGACATTTGTCTGAAAAGTACTTATGTATAGATATACATTTAATCCATAAACTGTTTCTATATAATATAAAATTTATATATTATATTATAGACATAAATTATGTTTGTCATAATCCATAATATCATAAGACCATCAGGGACAGATTTTCATACTCTCTCTTTCCTCAGAGAAGTTAATTTTCTCTCTCTCTCTTTTTTTTTACATTCCACCCTATTGAATTCCGAATGCATCTTCTAAGAAAAACAGCAAGAAATATTTTCGTTACTTCAGTTTATTTTCTGTGCTTCTTTTCTGGAAAGACTTATGGGATGTTTTACTTTTTCATGTTTAAGGTATGTAACTCTTCGAGAACAGCACTAATCATCTCTAAAATCAACCTAACATCAAATCTGTTAGAAATAGGGAAAATAAATGTATTACATTATTTTTTGTTCATCATCTATGCACATGATTATTATTTAAATTGTTTGTATTGCTCACAAATGATTCTGACCTTTAGGACACGGAAGTGTACTTTCATTCTACATGTTGCATTTGGAGATGTAGAGATTCAGACTGAACAGACCCACCGGGAGCTGGTAGTTGCCAAACCTAGGAAATGGGGACACTGAGTCCTCACCGAGATGCGAACTCCTGTTCGATGGAAAACTCAGGAAGTCAGCCGTGCTGATGGCTGTGATACGGCCATCCTTATGCAGAGGTTCTCTTTTGAGGTTTGTGCTGTGATGATATTCTGAAAGATTTCAGCTCCAGTCACATTCTAGTACAGTGCAAAACCTGAAAGATACCCAAAGAAATAAATGTTATCTTTAGAATATTACTTTATTGGGGGAAGCAAAATTTCAAATTTTAATATATTGTCGAGGCTTGAAGATATAGGGCAAGGGATGAACAAAGACTGACAACATTCAAAGAGCTTTTTATAATATTAGTTAATAAAGAGCTCTCTAAAAGTAACTATAATATATGGCAGAAAGTATAAAGTAGCATTAAATTACAAATTGCCATGGAGGGTCCAAATAACATAAATCACCTCACTGGCAGTCAGGAACTCATCTGTTTAAACTGGGCTATAAGAAGAAATGCCTTTTAGCCGGTAATGATATTTGTAACTTTGTATGAATGCAATAAACCTGATTCTTAGTTGAAGTTTCCATAAAATTGCAAAGGTACTATACTACAATTTTAATTAGGAGTAACAAGCTAACAGCAAAAATTTAATTTAAAATTTGAGGGAGAAAATCTCCTCATGCATTATAGAAGTAAGTATATACTAGAATGTAAAGAAACCTAAAATGTAAGTCATTTTATACTTTATATTTTCTTCAGTATTTCACACAAATTTTGAATCATAGATATGTCTACATGTAAACATTTTGGCATTTTTACAGTATATTTCAATATTTCTATTGGTTCTTTTCTATAATTGTTTTTCTTTTTTTTTAAAGATTTTATTTATTTATTTTTAGAGAGGGAAGGGAGAGGGAGAGAGAGAGAGAGAAACATCAATGTGCGGTTGCTGGGGAACATGGCCTGCAACCCAGGCATGTGCCCTGACTGGGAATCGAACCTGCGATGCCTGGTTCACAGCCCGCGCTCAATCCACTGAGCTATGCCAGCCAGGGCTATAATTGTTTTTCTTAATTAAAGTAGAAATTTAATCTTCAGAAAATGCATTATACAGAGATTCCTGTTATCTTTCTTTAAAATTTTGTTTCTATCTTTATACATGGTAGTATTTTTTTAAGAGAGGGAGAGCTTAGGAACATGAGGGAAAATTAATGTTTAGTGCCTAAAAATTTTGATCCATGAATTTTCAATGGTTAAAAACATTAGAATTTGTCTTGCTCATGGAACATCCTGGTCAGATGTAGAGGTCAAAAGAGAGGCTCTTTTCCACAACGTGATGCTGAGATCCAGGATAAGAGATGCTCGGCCATCTCCACCTCGGACTGTCCAAACATAATAGTCATCTGTCAATGCTCAAGCTACCAGATGGAAGGAAGTCTGTAAGAGAGTATGTTAGGGTGTTTATGGTACAAACTACTTCTGTTCATATCCTTTAAGGTAAAAATCAGTCATATGTCCATACCTGAGCCCAAGTGTGGCTGATCAATATAATGTGTGCCCAGCTGAGCCAACAGAGAGAGGTAGTCACATGTTTTCTGAGACAATTATTTGAAAGTGACTTACCCAGTAATTACATACATCTCAAAGTCCAGGATCTCCATAACTCCTCATGGTTTGAAGGAATATACAAACTATACAGATTAAATAAAAATTGATTTTTAGAGAGAAAAAGGAAGAAAGATATAGAGAGAGAAGCATTAATTTGTTATTCCACTTATTTATACACTTATCGGTTGATTCTTGTATGTGCCCTAACTGGGTATTGAACCCACAACCTTAGCGTATCAGAATGACACTCTAACCAACTGAACTACCTGGCCAGGGCCAAAACTTCTAGTTTCTATGGAACTATTTGAACTGCTAATATAAACTAATATTGGGTTGGCTAAAATTTTTTTTTTTTTCCCGTAAGATGGCTCTGGTAGCACTTAGTTGTCTTTCATTTCATTTGAAACAATTTTGTTAGATCGTATTGTGGCAGCTGTCATATCAGCACGCATTAAAAAAACCAACATATCAGTATTGGTGAATTTTTGAGTAGCTATTTTGATATTGAAGATGGAAGAAAATATACAACATTTTTGGCATATTATGCTTTATTATTTCAAGAAAGGTAAAAACGCAACTGAAACACACAAAAAGACTTGTTCTGTGTATGGAAAAACTGCTATGACTAATCACACATGTCGAAAGGGGTTTGCGAAGTTTTGTGCTGGAGATTTCTCGCTGGATGATGTTCCATAGTTGGGTAGACCAGTTGAAGTTGATAGCGGACAAACTGAGACATTAACTGAGAACAATCAATGTTATACCATGAGGGAGACAGCTGACATATTCAAAATATACAAACCAATAAAGTTATAGGTGAAAATGAAAAATGTGTCTTTTATCTTATGGGAAAAAATATGGACTTTTTGGCTGACCCAGTTGATAAGTAACTGCCAACACTGCCCTCCCAACATATAATAGAGGAACAGGCACAAGCCTACACGTACACACACACACTAAACTATACACGTATTCAGTTTGCAAAAAAAAGGGAAGAATAAGAGGCAAAACTGTTACTGATCCACAGCCATAATAAAGTCCCATTGGAGAGCCCTCCTTATTCCTGACTGAAGACAATTCCCTTATCATACCCAGATCCTGCCTCTAGAATAAACTCTCACACCAGCTTTTCCTATTTTGCCCCCGAGTTCCACTCACTAGGAGGTCCTCTGTATCCATTATCCCGGATGGCCACACCTCAAGAAGGCACTGGGAGATGTTCCCCTTGAGGGCTGAAGGGTGTGTATGGTCCACTGTCTCCTGAGAAGACCTTGGGAATCTGCAAATTGTTTTATTCACATAGGCTTTCTTGAGAATCAAGGAAATAAAACTTCTCTAATATTTGGAATGCTTCTGATCTATTCCCTTCAAGGCAATTCTGAGACCTGTAAACAGACCCGGAGCTTTTTATTTGTCCTAATTCTTAGTTTTGTTTCTTCACTCCTTTGTTTTATATGATCCTCTTGAAGCTTGGGTAACAAACAACAGGCTTTAGTAGGAAGGTACAACTTTTCACTAAGCACCTGATCTTTGCTCAAGGCACGATCTTTTGTTTGTTTTTGTTTTCAGGCTTACTGGCGTTTGTTGTTCTAAAACTTTTCTAGGCTTCTATTCTTCTATTAAGAATATGGAAGCTGCTCCCTTTTCCAACCCTGGGAAACCCAGTTTTTTGAGTGTTACCTATTTCTTTTTATTTTTGTTTTCAACCTGGCCAATTCCTTTTCTGAGTGTTCCCTTTTTTGTAACATGCCACTAAAAACACAAGTAAAAATAAATATATAGTACCATTCTGGCTCTTTCCAACATTTTCCTCTAAAGCCCCAGGCCTGGTTAATACTTTTCTTGTTTTCAAATCCTTGCTTATAGCAGCTTTAGCAAATGTATGCAAGAGCATAGTAAACCCCTAAAGCTTTGCAGTCTACTATGCGTTTCCTCTCTGCCTTTCAAAGTGTAACACAAGCCAACATCTATCATTTAGGACTGTTTTTAGAACATTGTCCTATTTAAGCTACAGAATTCTTATTAGTCAAGACAATGCTAGCTATTCTTATAAATATTAGGTAAAATGTACTGAGTTTATTTCTTGCTGATATGATAGTTCTGAGTTGCAGAACTAAAAAATAGACAGCAGGGAAGGGAAGTTCCCCTTCATGATATCAGTCAGGGATTCAGAACGGTAAACATTATGCCATCTTCTGCATTTGTCTTTCACTTTGGTGATCTCCGTTGCTGCCTGTTAAGAAGAGAAGGGAGCATGGGTGAGCACATGGGGAAATATTTGGTGGCCCAGTCATAGGATTGGCTTATGTCACTTCTCACATTCTACTGGCTAGATTTGAGCTACGTGGCCAAACTTCACCAATGAGTCTGAAAAATGTAGTCTAGCTGGGGTCCTTGAAAGGATTTGAGATCATTCTCAGACGTACTCACATGCCTGGTCAATCAAGAGAAACTAGGATTCTAACATGTCTACCAACAGCTTGTTTCATGATAAATCCATCAACTATAAAACACAAATAAAAGCAAAATACTTACCTTCTGACAGTATTGTGATCCTGTTGAGTACCATTGTACTCAGAAGCTCATAGAACTCTACAAAAAAATTATTAGTCTGATTTCTAAGTTATTCTGTAAAAAGTCATAGCAACCTTGGTTACCTCAACTAGCATATTATAAAACATCAGTAATGAGTGATTCCATGTTAGGTGGCAGGAACTTCTAGTAAGCCTACAGCACTTTAGGTCTTATTACTCACTCAAATAATTACAGCTTACTGAAATAATGTGTATTGGTCTCTGTTCAAGTGTCATCATCTAATTTTGAACATATCTGTATTTTCTTAGGAAGAAATCTTTTCCCTCTTAAACTCCTTAGGTGGTGTAAGCTGAAGAAATTATTCTTAATATGAAGTAATTTTATTGCTGGGAGAACATTGCCTATAATTTTAACTTAGTTGAATAGATTGCAATTTCAATTTAGATATTAGAGAGAAACCTTCATTATAGCAATGAACTCTTATTCTGTTGGTATAAAGGATGTTCCTGACAAATTATACTTTTTGCTCCATTAAAAATGGTTCTGAAAACTTCGAGACTGGTGGAAAGTACCATTCAGTTGCAGTTGATATGAAATGGGCTTTTTAAAGTGCCATTTTTCTGCTTAACAAAATCAATAGTCTTTATTATATACAATAAGCATAACCTGCTACCATTTCCCAGATCAATAAAATCTTCTCTTCCTTTTTGATATTCAAGTGCCTGGAGATGATGTAGCCACTTGAATATTAATTCTGCTAGTGGATTCTATGTCTCATATTAACTCTTACATCAGCAACATATGTCTTAATTTTACACTGTTTTACTTTCCATAGAAATTATTTGGAAAGAGAGTTATCTTATTAAGTATTTACTGTGTTCACTCTATTTAGACAGACTTTTTAAATTAAGGTTCCACTTGTTGGTAATCAGAAGTGGTATACTTACTTGCCTGCTTTAGACATGATATTCAAATGCCCCTTCATTTAGATGGACTAAGCACAATGCATTCTGGATTCAATACATTTTCCTTTTAAAGAACAATCCTTAATTACAACTTATACGTCACTGTCACAGAGTAGGGTGCACTGTGGACAGTAATTCATGAAGTGAAGACTAGACATCCACTCATTCTTTTGAGGTCAGAGAGTCATTCTATCTCTTTGTTTTTCTCTTATTCACAAAGCTCACCAGCTGATTAATATTACATTGATTTTGAAAAAAACAGAAAGCATCTTGAAAGAATTGGTAAATATATCCTATTAAATAAAATATTATAGAGGATTCATCAGATATATGCAGTTTCAATCACAGAAAAAATAGATTATGGCATTTATGTAATCTTGCATTCTTGTATAGCAAGTGAGATTATGTTTATTTTGAAATGTATCAGTTGGGTAGTTATATAACATTTAAAAATGAGTGTGATGTTTGCTATGTCTATTGTATAAAATGCCGTCTAGTAAATGTAACATATAAGTGAATAAAGTGACATCTAGAGAGATCAGATGCCTCATTGAGGATCACACAGTTATACTAGCTGGGACTAGAAAACAGTTTCCTACCTCTCAAGCTATACCTTTTCTTATGTTATTAGGTCTATTTTTAATGGAAATATATTAATCATATTAAAAATAACCCTACTCTAGAAATGTGTTATTGAGCTTTCCAGTCAAGTTTCAGAGTCACCTGACAGATGGACACAGAAAATGGATTTATGGAGATAAAATTATTATCATTGTCATCATAATCTATAGATTATGTAGTTTATAATCTATATATTTTATTAGAAATTAGAGTGAAGAGAATATGTTTGTTTTTCATTTTATTAAGTCAGTGTTTATGATTATTCATTATTAAATCATAACCCAATGTATTAATTTATAATATATCTATGCTATAGATCAGTCCTACTAATTCATGTGACATGAAATTAATGCAATTAGTGTTTATTTTGTTTTTCCTTTTTATTGAATCTATTGGGGATGACACTGGTTAACAAAATTACACAGATTTCAGGTGCACAATGATACAGCATAACATCTGTACATGGTATTGTGTTCACCACCCGAAGTCAAGTTTCAACCTGTCACCACTTATCACCCCCTTCCCCTCCCCTGCCTCTCTCTGTTTCCTCCTTTCCAAGGCAGTCACCACACTGTTGTCTGTATCTGTGAGTTTTTTCTCTTTTTTTCCTTTTTGCTCAATCCTTGAACTCCTCTCACCAGTCACACCCCACCCCACCCTATCCCTCCCAACAGTTGTCAGCCCTCTCTATGAGTCTGTCACTGTTTTCCTTGTTAGTTCATTTGTTCATGTTATTCCACATATGAGTGAGATCTTATGGTCCTTGTCTTTCTCTGACTGGCTTATTTCACTTAGCATAATGTTCTCCAGGTCCATCCATGCAGTCACGAAGGGCAAGATTTCCTTCTTTTTTTATAGCCAAGTAGTATTCCATTGTATAAATGTACCACAGCTTTTTTATCCACTCACCTACTGATAGTATATGTGCTACTTCTAAATCTTGATTATTGTAAATAATGCTGCAATGAATAAAGGGGTAATACATTATTTTTGAATTATTGTTTAGGATTTCTCGATAAATTTCCAGAAGTGGAATCACTGGAAATTTACTTAATACTTATTAGCTTAATACTTGTTAAGCTAATAAGTATTAAGGCAATTGTGAAAAAAGACAAAAAAGAAACACATCAATTAAAAGTTTAATAAAAAACATGTTTAAGAAGTTACACAATGGTTTGCCATATACGTATGTGTATACACACACACACACACACACACACACCCTATATTGTTAAGAATGACAGTGATTTGCTAATGTGTGACCTTGAGAAATGGGAAGATGGAAAAGGAACCAAAATGTGTTCCTTCTCTAACCTAGGAACTGTATGTTTGCTGTTTCCTGCAGAAATATTAATTCCATTATTTTATATATGGGAATACCCCATAGAAATATTTATTTCCTTCCTTTTAGATATAATAATAACATAGAAATGGTTATTCCCTTCCTTCTAGATGTGAAAACTGCATTAATACTAAACTTACCTAAATGCAAAGGTAGAAAGTATTGGAACTAGAATTTGAGTGGGGTAGAATATCCATTCTACCCTAGCTCCCCACATCCTCCCTGCCCCACCTCTGTAATTGTTTCTCAAATCTTTACATCAAGTTGGTAAAAGTGTAGCCTTTAGAACCAAACAGACCTGAAGTCAAATTTCAAATGCCACTTAGGGGTATGTGAGTTTAAGAGAAATGAGTTAACTCTTCATAGTCTTTTTCTGTGTCAGTGAAAGGACAGCAGTAATAACAACCAAAGTGGATTGTCATTTGTATTAATAGTAATAAACATACATGACTTAGCTGAGTTTTCTCTATATGTTCTGCATTTAAAATATTCTGTTGAATACACACTGGGTGTTTTTAAATTGAGCTGTTTTCTTCATCGGCATCATACACTTCCTCACATTACTCTGGGACAAAACAAGATGATTTATTACAAAAAAAAAGTGTAATAAAAATGGAAAACAGTTATATTAGAGTTCATTACAGTCATTGAGGACTATTTGGAGCAGAAAGAAATTTAATGAAGGACATTTGAGATTCTTCCAGAATTTTTGGAAGGGCTAGAGAAGAAATTTTTTGGTGGTGGAGGGACCAGGCTTCACTTACCACGAGCACTGATGTTGCAACTACCACTAATCCTGTTCCTACCACAACTACCTGTTGACACCATGAGTCTGTCACCCACAGTTAGAACAGAGTCTGGCCTCCCCTCCTCTACTTCTCCAAGATCTCATTTTCTGGAAGAACTAGCTGCAAGAGGAGGGCCTCAGCCTCAGTTCTGTCTGCAAATCTAGCTGAGGTATTCTTGTTTAAAGAAACCTATACACAGTAGAACACCTGACAAAGAGTCACATTAGGGAAATAGTAATGACCAAAAAGATAGGTGGTAGACAAGGGGAAGCTATTATTTTTAAGGTTCTGTTGTGGTTTGTCCAACTTACCCTTCTAGGAAGGCGATTGGCAATCATCTCTTATTCCTTATTTCTAATTGCCAGTTCCCCAACCTCCTACTATATGTGTCCATGTTGACTTCAGTGGAAATCTTTTGAAAGTTATTCAATAAATGTATTACATCCACATTTTCCAACAATTATTTAGAGCTGAATTTTTAATAGTTCATGCTTCTGCATATTATTTATAATAATCATATATTGCCAAACCACAAATCAAATATGAGTGAATCATGACTATTTCAAAATGTTGTACTTGTTATTCATTACATTAATCTGTTTCTTAGACTAGTCAAATAATTACTTTCTGTCTTATGTGATATATATTTTTAAGGCAGGTCTCTTAGTAGGGCCAAGTTCCTCATAGTACTTCATATGGTTTAAGCCCTAGGGCCTCTTTTGCTTGGAGTTCTGATGATATTCATTTCACAATGTGTGATTATATTTTTAGGTCAGGAATATTGGGAACTTACATTAATACCAAATATGTTGTATTTGCAGTGTAATTTGGAAATGATATCACTACATAATAATGATTGAATTTTTCAGTCTTTATTTGTTCATGTTATTCAAGTCATCAGGAGTGCATTCTATCTATATGTTGTTTCTGACAGACACTTGACAGATACGGAGTCAATGGAGATATTTCTGAGCTAGCAAAATGTGTTTTATTAAGACTAGAAAAGAGATACTTGTACTTTTATACTACGGATGTGTAGCAGAGCGATATGTCAATATAAAGATGCTGAGAAATATTATCATGAAAGAATGTTCATCTTATCTGACAAATTTTGACAATTTATCTTTTTATGAGACTGACGCACTACCTACTGTGCTGATGAGGCACCTACTGACAATTTGTCCTTTTAATTGTCTTTCTGTTGATCATTTACTCTTTTGGAAACCTTAACAGAGGATTCTTTTAAGTATCTTTGCAGTCACTTTACAAAACTTAATTCTTTATATCTAACCACTTAGTTTTTCCAGAAAGGCATAAGACTTAAATGTTTTAATAATAATGTCACAAAAAGTGTTCGTTGTTGCTAGGCCGTCTTGCTTTTTTGCCCTAGCACACTGATATTCCAGTGTTACACAGTTCAACATTCTCCTTTTTCTGTCCCAAACATCTCATTTTCTCATTCAATAGGGTCTTTGAATCTAAAAAAAATGCATTATCTTGTTTTTTACTTTTGCCCATTTAAAAAAATATATATTGTTTATTCTATTAGAATGTCCCAATTTTTCTCCTTTGTCCTTCCTCCCTCCAGCCCACACCCTGCTCCAAAAGTCAATCCCTACACCATTGTCCATGTCCATGAGTCATTCATACATGTTCTTTGACTAATCCCTTCCCCTT
The DNA here is from genome assembly GCA_004024845.1 of Tonatia bakeri. Classification (NCBI taxonomy): domain Eukaryota; kingdom Metazoa; phylum Chordata; class Mammalia; order Chiroptera; family Phyllostomidae; genus Tonatia; species Tonatia bakeri. Next base: position 119,479 of record PVIA01000813.1, read on the forward strand.
CTTTTCACCATTCCCCACCACCACCCTCTTCCCCTCTGGTTGCTGTCAGTCTGTTCCATGTTTCCATGTCTCTGGTTCTGTTTTGCTCATTAGTTTATTATATTCATTAGTTTTCTCTTATATATGAGATCATATGGTATCTTTCACTGAATGGCTTATTTTACTTACCATAATAGTCTCCAGTTCCATTCATGTTGTCACAAAAGGTAGGAGCTCCTTCTTCTTCCTTTCTGATGCATAGTATTCCATTGTGTAAATGTGGGACTCTTTTTTGATCCACTCATCTACTGATGGGCACTTAGGCTGTTTCCAGCACTTGGCTATTGTAAGTAGTGCTGCTATCAACACAGGGGTGCATAAGTTCTTTTGAATGGGTGTTTCAGGGTTCTTAAGGTATATTCCAACAATGGAATCACTAGGTCAAAAGGCAGTTTCATTTTTAATTTTTTAAGGAAATTCCATACTGTTTTCCACAGCGGTTGCACCAGTCTGCATGCCTACCAACTGTGCATTAGGGTTCCCTTTCCTCCACATCCTGGACAGCACTTGTTTATTGATTTACTGAGAGCCATTCTGACAGGTATAAGGTGATATCTCATTGTAGTTTTAATTTGCATCTCTCTGATGGCCAGTGATGCTGAGCATCCTTTCATATGTCTATGGGCCATCTGTATGTCCCTCTTGGAGAAGTGTCTAGTCAGGTCCTTTGCTCGTTTTTTAATTAGATTGTTTGTCCTCCTGGTGTTAAGTCATATGAGTTCTTTATATATTTTAGAGATCAAACCCTTGTCCGATGTATCATTGAAAAATACATTCTCCCATACAGTTGGTTCCCTTTTCATTTTGATGATGGTTTCTTCAGCTGTGCAGAAGATTTTTAATTTAATGTAGTTCCATTTGTTTATTTTTTCCTTTATTTCCTTTGCTCTAGGAGATATATTGGCAAAAATATTGCTGTGTGGGATATGTGGAATTTTACTGCCTGTGTTTTTAGTCAGGACTTTTATGGCATCACATCTTGTATTTAAGTCTTTTATCCATTTTAAATTTATTCTTGTGTATGGTGTGAGTTGGTGGTGTAGTTTCATTTTTTTTGCATGTACCAGTTCAGTTCTCCCAGCATCATTTATTGAAAAGGTTATTCTTATTGTACTGTAGGCTCATGACCCCTTTGTCAGTTATTAATTGACCACAGAGACATGGGTTTATTTCTCAGTTCTCTTTTCTGTTCCATTGGCCTATGTGTCTGTTATCATGCCCGTACCAGACTATTATGATTACAGTGGCCTTATAGTATAGTTTTATATCAGGTATTGGGGTCCCTCCAAATTTGTTCTTTTTCAAGGTTGCTGAGGCTATTTGCGATTTTTTTTGGTTCCATACAAATTTTTGAAATATTTGCTCTAGAACTGTGAAATATGGCATTGTTATTTTAATAGGCATTGCATTGTATTTATAGATGCTTTGGGTAGTATGGACATTTTAATGATGTTAACTCTTCCAGTCCATGAACATGGTATATACTTTCATTTATTTGTATCTTTCTCAATTTCTTTCTGTATTATTGTATAGTTTTCTGAGTACAGGTCTTTAACCTCCTTGGTTAAATTTATTTCTCAGTATTTTGTTTTTCTTGTTGCTATAGTAAATTGAATTTTCATTAGAAAAATATAAGTAGGTGAGTGCTAACAACTTTACATTATCAAATTAATCAAATTCATGATATTTTACCCGTATTTGTCCCCCTTTCTATTCAGACTAAAGATGTATACTGACAATAAATTGTACTCTCATTTTTACCCAAGGATTTCTGATGGCAATTTCTTCCTTTCCCTCCTTTGATATGCCTCCCTCTCCTTTGTTATCATCCTCCTCCTCATCATCTTAATAACACACAACTTTTATTCAATTATCACAACAAATGATTCTAATTTCCCCATTTTAATGATGAAGAAACTGAGTCATTACTTTTCCTATTTTTTCCTATCTTCTTGCAAACACACCTTAAAATAAATCATCTTTTAAAAAAGAATCACTCCCTCAAACCATGTTTTGTTTTGTTTTTGTTTTTCTTATTTCCTCTGCTTATGGCAAATTTTACCTCAGGAGAGACAGGTTTAAGGGGTATCCCTTAAAAACATCTTTTTTTCCCCTCATCCTTTTTAATAAAAACTAAATTGCATACCTTACAGATCAGGCCCAACAGAATTTGCATGTTAAACACTAAAACGGGTACATATTTAATGCCCAATAGAAGAAGAGTTGTCATTATCATCATCATTGGGATTTGATCCTTGCATGACTCTTACCTCATCTTCTTTCTCACGACCTCTCCTGGCCACACTGACCTTCCCTCTACTTCTCTTACAAACCTGGCTCCTTGCTCTCGGACCCTTTCTCTCTCAGCCCCCTCTGTCTGGAACGCCATTCAGGGATGTTACATGCCTTCAGTCCCTGACCACTTTGTCTTATCTTAATGGTAACCTCCATAGAAGCCTTCTGTATCTACTCTTGCCATTTACTATCTACCTTGTTGTAAAGCTTTATTTTCAACATACTACTTCGCACTACTGAAGCCATCTTATGTATTGGTTGTTTTATGTGTTAGTTGCCCCTCTCTCTTGATTATGATTTAAGTTCCATGAGAGCAGAGATTCCACAAAATGGGTACGGTATTGAAACAAGATTCAGAAATATTTTTATTTAAAAAAATCTATTTCAACCTTAAGTGTATAATTATTATATAGTATTTATTTTATATAATTCAGAAAAATATGTTGTTAAAAATAACATCAGAAAAATACAGTATCATTTTATGTTATATGTTGTACTCACATACATTATTTTCAAATACAAGAAACAATGAACACCAACATAGTTTACCTTCAAGTTTTAGCTTTAATTCTCTATTCCAATATTGACTACAGGGTTATATATCCTTTGTTTTCCAAAATGTGATATTCATATTCTACTAAAGATTTTGCCAAATGTACTCTTATCTGTTAAGACAACGAATGTGATTATCTAAAGTGAGTGCAGTGTAGTTTAATATTTAAATCATACACTTGTTAACATTTTACTTTCTGAAAATTATAATATAAGGTTAATATTGTGAATTTATTAAAATATAAATTATAGAACAATATTCATTTTTTATTCAAGCAGAAATTTGAAATGCATCTGGGGATACAATCATTTCAATAGATGGCTTATTAGAGCAGAAACTTTAGTATTTTTTCTATTTCACCTAAAATTAAAAAAAATAATTACTATCAATGGTATAATCCTAACCCATATAAAAATTCCTGTGGATAAATACTTGTTCTTACCCTTGTATTTATAAGGTGTCTTTCTTTAACATTCATAACACTTTACATATATTATTTTCCTTTTATTTGTATTTCCTTGGAAATCTCCAGTGAACAGTTCAAAGTATTATGTTGTAACATGCTAACATTTGTTGTAAATTCATAAACATGCAGTACTGAGCAGCATTCACTAATGACTGTATAACTGGTGAGTCACAGCAGGCTCTGTACATAACAAAATTTTGCACTCACCATTTTTGTTGCCAAAGTGAGAATAAAGGTTTTCCTATTATCTTGGTCTATATTCTCACCTTAAAGATGCTATTAGACTGAACAGGTCAAGACTTTGATGAGCCTGGCAAAAAAAAGGTGATTCTTTATCTTTCAAGAAACCAACATAGCTATTTTTAAAAGTTTCCCAAGATAAAATGGTTCATTTATAAATGTAAGAACTCAAATGTTCTCATAAGTAGGCAACTGGTCTGCAACTGGCCTTATGAACACTAGCTCTTCAAACACCCTCTTAATAAATGGCTAAGTAAATTTCTTTAGAAGGCAATCATAATCATGTATTGGGGTTCCCTGGAAAACCATTCAGTGTGTGAATCAGATGCCACTGGTCGGTCTGTCCAAACTGCATTTTTCATGGGTTTTATAATCACTGATTGATACCTATTTTGTGTATAAGGTCACCATAATTGTCCAACTGTTAGACATTGATTTATAAAATTCTTTAGGTTAATTGAGTTTAACAAACATTCACAAAATAAGTGATTGCATTTATATAATATCACAGACAGTAGTGTTAATTCAAGTCTAGGTCATAGAAGTATCTGAATAATTCAAGAAAAAAATGTTCACTGTATAATGTGTCCTGTCCTGGATTACCTAGATAGTTACTTATATTTGAATTTGCCCTAATGGGGAGGAGGAAAGGGGAGAGAAAAAATGTTTTGTTCCCTTCAATTGGAAATAAATCAATATTATTTTAGTAAATGTTTCTCTAATTTTCAGCCTCCATATGAAGAGTTTTGGCATTATATTACAATTAACTTTAAGTTTTTAAGCTGGAAACTTTTTCTGGAAGTCCATGGCCATCCATCTTGAACTCCAAGCATGTAGGAAGACATAGGAAGAAGCATATTAAATCTGACAAATGACCTCCCACGTGCAAAGGAGGAAATAAAGATTCATTCTCCGTGTTTGTGCGATCATTTTGATGAAGGAAAGGCTAATTGAGGATGACATACATTCTAAATCTAATTCAAATCAGCATTTTTACATGAAGACTCATCACATTTCCAATGGTACACGCTATCATAAAACAGCTTAGTAAAGACATTTTGAATTTGATTCTTGGAATTTTTTTAAATGATTCATCAGAACTGACATTTTTAGGGGTAATGAGTTTCCAATCTTAGTATTAGTTCAAACTGGATACCTGTGGCACTTTGCACCTTTCATTAAAAAAGAAGCATTTTTCTTTAGCATAATGAAGTCTTATGTTGCAGAGAAAATTATAACTAATATGTGATCATACCCAGGAAATGCAGGGAAAGTGCCAACACAGGGTTTTTCACAGTAAAAGCCAATCACCTTGAAATGGTTAAAACGTTCAATTATGAAGGAATTACTCGTCCACTGGCATTTAAAAAATAAACATATTCCAAGACCAACTAGCACCACTGTTGTTTTTAAAATGAAAAGGTAATCAGTAACTCTTTCTTCTTGAAATTCTACAAAATTAGCATTGTTACTGTTTTATTAACACACAGTTAACAGCTCAATTCTGTAAAAAGATCACCTCATTCTTTTTATCTAATAGGTAACTTTGTTAATCCTGCAAATTTCATATTTTAGATACTGTTTGTTATGAGTCAGGGGTATTTATATTTTATACTCAGAGAAGATTGTATCTTGACCATATATACATAATGACAACTCAAAATATAGAAGGCAACCACTTCCTAAGAGGTTATACAGAAACAATACTTAGTTTCTTTCTTTAAGACTGTGTACTGCATGCCAGTCATTCTAATTAAATTTGGAAATAAACATTAGTACGCAAGTCAGTGGTTGTAAACATGTAATATACAAAGGCTGTTTATAGGGCTATATTCCCACCCATATCATAGCCATTTGGCTTTCTTCCAAAAGTAAAACAAAACAGAATGCCTAGCTATGTAATTTTGGATTCAAGAAAATGGTACTTTTAATAGTAGAAATTATTTGTAAAAAAAAATCATATATCAAGTACAATCATTTAATGATTGAGATTTTGGAAAAATCTGATCTTACTTTGGAATTGAACAGTGGACCTTTTTCTGTTATGTAAATCTGTAAAAATACTTCAGGTATTTCAATGGTCAAGTATGATGCATAATTAAATTCCCTGCCTCAACTTGGTTTCTAAAGTTGTGTATTTCTCTTTCAAAGCAACTAAGTATAAAACTCTTATGCTTATTTCTAAAAGTAGTCCCCAAGCACATATGCTATTTATTTCTAAAGATTAATAGAGAGAAAATTATGATTATCACCTATGATCATTTACAGTGATATAACATTATACTATAATTAAGTCATTTGCTCACTTACAGGATCAAAAATGATCTAGATTATTTTTCTGTAAATTTACTCTACCTCACTTGGAAGCATAACAATCTGACTGTAAGAATACCAGAGACACCCAGTATAAGTTTTAAATTTATTCCAAACAAATCAAGTAAATTGCACAGCTGTGGTTTACTTCTAGTTATCCTGGCTCTCAAACCAATATTCCCAATTAATAAAAATAAATTAAGGAAAGGCAGAAATTCTCTAGTATCATAAGAAAATATGATCATAGGAAGAATATTTTATTTTTTTAAAAAAACTAACACTTTGTTTATTCATTAATTAACTCATTAAAATGCATGCTTGATATCTGGTATGTTCTAAAAATGACTCAAGATGAAAACATTAAGGGCAACATATATAGACAAAGGAGCAAAAATATTGGAAGCAAATATTTGGCAATGCAGAATAATACAATGAGTTACAGAAACATGAGTTAGATCTTAACTAGGATAGAGATGAGTCAGGGAAGGTGGTATTTGATTTGATTCCTGAATGGGTCTGAGTAGAATGAGCATGGAGGGGTAAATATTCTAGGCATAAAAACACAAATGTATACTGTGGTACGGAAATGGCACATATTTCGGTGCTGCTGGAGATGAAGTCGTCAAATTAGGGAAGGAGTAAGACTTCAAAGGTCCTGGCTTAAAGTGTTAAGCACTGCATTTCTTTTTCTTATCTCCTTCCTTTCTATTAGCACAGTAATTCTCAGCAAATGTACTGTTTCATAAGTATGATCCTGACTTCAAATTGGGTAGACTATAAGAGAATATTCCTGCAAGAAGGAAACCAGCCAGGCTACTGATTAGGAAAAGCCTGGTGCGTGTTTTGAGGATGAAGAACTAGGTTTAGTAATAGTAGGAGAAATTCTTTGTTGACTGCCCACAAGGTACATTTTGGGTTCTCTTAACATCCATAAAAAGAATGTACTATATTCATTTCTGTGATATGATAGATATTTTATCAATGAGAAAATTGATGCCTAGAGCGCCAATTTTCTAAAAAACTATTCTACAGTCAGAAAGTAGTAGTGCTGGAATTTAAACCTTCAGTGACACCAAACACATGTGCCTTTCTTTATAACACTGCCCCCTCATTCACATGTTGTTATTCATATACAAAAAGCAGTCCAAGCTACAAGAATGAATGGGATTACAAAAGGGGAGTGTTATGGCAAAAGAGCGCCAGGGATGAGTCACTGAAATTTTGTAATATTTAGGAAGACAGAGGAAGCAGATCTAGTGAAGGAGAACATAAAAGACAGAGAAAAGATAAAATAGTATTACAAAAGCAAAGGTAGAGTAGGATATTTCAAAGAACAAAATATCAGTAAAAACAAATAATAAAAAGAGGTTAGAAAAATAGGCTATTTCAGTTAGCAAATAAATGCTCTTATTTGCTGTCTTAGACTGATACATCCTAAGAGATAAAATTCCACATTTCATGTATCATTTATGACTACAAGTTTGGGAAGATAAGAACTGTATGTAATGCAGACATTCATAAGAGTGTGAAAAAGGTGTACACAGGACATGAGGGTCTTCGGATCATTCCTTTGTCGGGAGTGGGGGATGTGAGGAGGGGGATATGGATGAAGTTTTCAATTCAGTGCAACTTTGTATTGGAGATGAGGTTGGGACTTTCCATAGAAGGTGTGTGTTAAAAGCATTCCAATAGTTGGTTCTGGCACATAATGAACTTAAAGATATTATCAGGTATTTTATTCTTTTTGCTGCAATTGCAAAAGGAATTTTTTCACTTATTTTTCTCAAATTTCATTATTAACATTGTAACATTGATTTTGTGTCCTGAAACTTTACTGTATTTGTTTATTGTTTCTATAGTTTTTTGGTAGAGTTTTTGGCTTTCCCCCCCATTTGGTAAGAATATAATTTTACTTTATCTATTTTATATTTTTATTAAACTTATTGGGGTGACATAGGTTAATAGGATTATGTAGGTTTTAAGTGTACATTTCTATGATACATGATTTGTATATTGCATTGTGTGCCCACCACCCAAAATCAAATCATTCTCCATCACCATATATTTGGGCCCCTTTACCCTTTACTACCTCCTTGCCCCCTTCCCTCTGGTAACTATCATACTGTTGTCTGTTTTTGTGGGTTTCAGTTTTATATCCCATATATGAGTGAAATCATATGGTTCTTATCTTTTTCTGAGTGACTTATTTTGCTTAGCATAATATTTTCAAGGTTCATTCATGTTGTCACAAATGACAGTATTTCATCCTTTTTTTTTTTTTTTAGTTGCGTAGCATTCCATTTAGGATTTTCTATATAAAGAATCATATCATCTGCAATAAGTGACTTGTTTACTTCTTCATTTTGAAATTGGGTGCCTTTTGTTTTCTTCCACTTGCCTGGCTAGCACTTCCAGTGCTTCCTTGAATAACACTAGTGAGAGTGGGCATCCTTGTCTTGTTCCTTATCTTAGAGGAAAAGCTTTCAGTTTTTCACCACTGAGTATGATATTAGCTGAGAATTTGTCATATATGGCCTTTATTATGATGAGGTATTTCCCTTCTGTACCCATTTTATTGGGTGTTGTAATCATAAATGGATACTATATCTTATCAAATGCATTTTCCATATCTATTGATAAGATAATGTGACATCTTTATTTTGTTAATATGGCTCATTCCAGTGATCAGTCTGCATGTCAAACCATCCTTGTGCTCTGAAGTGAACACCACTTGATCATGATGTATTATTTTTAATGTATTATGTATTTGATTTGCTAGTGTTTTGTTTAGCAGCATTTTTGCATCTGCGTTTATCAGAGATATTGGTCTATTGTGTGTCTGAGGAGGGGATAAAAACCTTGCTAGGTTTTTATATCAGGGTTATATTGGCCTCATAAAATTTGTTCGGAAGTATTGCCTCTTCTTTAATTTTTTGAAAATGGTTGAGAAGAATAGGTGTTAAACCTTTTTTAATGTTTTGTATAATTCATTAATGAAACCATCTGGTCCTTGATTTTTTATTTTGGGGAGGTTTTCGATGGTTGTTTCAATTTCCTCACTGTTGATTGGTCTATTTAGATTTTCTAATTCTTCATGCTTCAGTCTAGGAATGTTATATGTTTCTAGGAACTTATGCATTTTTTCTAGTTTATTGAATTTGCTGGTATATAGTCTTTCATAGTGTTCTAGTATGATCCTTTGTCTCTCTGTGATGTCTGTGGAAACTTGTACTGTTTTATTTCTGATTTTGTTTGAGTCTTTTCTATCTTTTCCCAAGTCTAGCCAGCATTTTTGTAAATGTTATTAATCTTTTCAAAGAACCAGCTGTTTGTCATATTCATTTTTTGTATAGTATTTTTGTTCTCTATTTCATTTAAGTCTACTCTAATTTTTGAAAGATTTTATTTATTTACTTTTTAAACAGAGGGGAAGTGAGGGAGAGAAGAATCAATGTGTGGTTGCCTCTCACGTACCCCTCACTAGGAACCCAGCCCACATTCCCAGGCATGTGCCCTGACTGGGAATTGAACTGGCGACCCTTTGGTTCTCAGACCAGCACTCAGTCCGCTGAGCCACACCAGCCAGGGCTAATTCTGCTCTAATATTTATTATTTTCTTTCTCCTGCTGACTTTTGGCTGCGTTTGTTCTTCTTTTCCCAGTTTTTTTTTTTTTTTCAGGATACAGTGTTAGATGTTTACTTGAGATTTTTCTTGTGTTGAGATAAGCAATTGCAACAAAAAGAATAAAATACCTAGGAGTAAACTTAACAAAGGATGTAAAGGGCCTATGTACTGAACACTACAAAACATTATTAAAAGAGATTGAAAAAGACATAATTAAATGGAAAATATTACATGTTAATGGATTGGAAGAATCAAGAGATAAAATGTCCATATTTCTCAAAGCAATATACAGATTTAATGCAATCCCCATCAAAATTCCAACGATACTTCTTAAATAAATAGATGAAAAAATCATCAGATTTGTATGGAGCTACAAAGACCCTGAAAAGCCAAAGCAATCTTGAGAAAAAGAACAAAGCTGAAGGTATCATACCAGTTGACTTCAAATTACACTTACTACAGAGCAACAGTAATCAAAATAGCAAAATATTGGCAGAAAAATCAGACACATAGACCAAAGAACAGAACTGAGAGGCCAGAAAAAATGCCACAGGTATATGGTTAAATAATTTTTGACAGCTGAGACAACAAAAGGAGGGAAAAAGTCTCTTTAATAAATGGTGCTGAGAAAACTGGAAAGCCATGTGCAAAAGTATGACAATAGACTACAGATTGTCCCCATGTGAAAAATTAATTCAGAATGAATCAAAGACTTAAATATAGGACCCTAATAATAAATTATGTAGAAGAAAACATAAGTACGAAACTTATGGACCTTGGTCTTAGAGAAGATTGTATGAATTTGACCCCAAACACAGGGAAAGACAAAAATAAGTGAATGGGACTATATCAAACTAAAAACCTTTGCACCAATAAAACAAAAAGGCAACCAATCAAATGGGAGATGATATGTGCAAACAACAGCTCAGACAGAGATTGACATCCAAAATATATGAAGAACCTATACAACTTAACACCAAACCAACAAACAATCCAGTTAAAAATGGGCAGAGGAGCTGAACAGACACTCCTCCCAAGAAGACATGCAAATGGCCAACCAATATATAAACAGATGCTCAACTTCACTAGCTATTAGGGATATGCAAATAAAAACAATGAGATATCACTTCACAACTGTTAGAATGGCTATTGTCAAAAAACAAGTAATAACAAGTGTTGGAGAGGTTGTGGAGAAAAAGGAATCCTCATTCATTGCTGGTGGGAATGTAGACTGTTACAGCCACTATGCAAAACAGTAGGAAGGGCTCTCAAAAAATTAATAGAATTACCACATGACCCAGCAACCCTCTTCTGGATGTCTACCTGAAAATTTTGAAGACATTTATTCACAAGGATATATGCATCCCTATGTTCATTGCAGCCTTAGTCATGGTGGCCAAGACATGGAGACACCTGGAGTGTCCTTTGATAGCAGACTGGATGAAGAAGACGTGGTACACATGCACAATGGAACACTACTCGGCCCTAAGAAAAGTGAAATACTGCCATTTGCCACACCATAGATGGGCCTTGAAAACATCACGCTAAACAAAGTAAGTCACACAGAAAAAGTTAAGATCCATACTATTTCACTCACGTATGGGATATAAAACTGAAAGTAACAAATGAACAGACAAACAAACAAAAACTCATAGACACAAACAATAGCATGGTGGTTACCCGAGGGAAGGGAGTGAACGGGTAGTAATGGGTAGTAAAGGAACCGAATACATGGTGATGGAAGGCGATTTAACTTCGGGCGGTGGGTACACAGTGCAATACACTGATGGTGTATCGCAGACAGGTACATTTGAAACCTACATAATCTTATTAAACAATGCCATCCCACTAAATTTAATTTTAAAAGATACCAGGTCTAGATCTGTAACTTGGTATAGATTACTGCCAATAATTATTAAATTTTCAAATAAACACTTACTTACTGATGTTCACCTTTGAACTTTTAAGGAGCTACTGATGCTTTCCCACCTTTGCACTTCCTAAGAAATTGCATAGCTTCAGCCTGCCATGTGGGTGCGTTCTACATGGAAGTTCTCCAAGCTCTGCTACCAGTTCTTTTCCCACCCTGTACTACTCACTGCTTAGGAAGGCATGCCCTTGTGCATGCATTTAATTATTGTCTATCCTCCATTGACTTCAAACTTTATTTCTGCTTGGAAGTCTCCTCTGAGCACCACAGCATTATCTGTTCACCTGCTTTTTTCCAATTCTCTTATGTGAATGACACAAAGCAATCTTGTTTTCGATGCATCCAAAGGTCAACAACCCTCCCATCTAATCTTGATCAATCTCTATTCCAGGTGAGTTGGATTATTATAAACTCAGTTGAACACTCAATCCTGGAAGCCATCTTTAGGGCATTTTTCTCTTTTACCATCTCCATGACTAATCTATTACCAGGTCCTTCTAAAAACCTATAAAATATGAGTGATTTTCTTGTTCCTTCTGTCTATTCCTTCTCTATCCCTTCCTCACCCAGCTCCTGTCATCGATGGCTGGAGTTACTGCAACAGCTCTTTGCTTCTTTCTAATCATCACTTTTGCATATACACGCCCCCTCCCAACAGCTTCTCTACGTTGGAGTCAACTGGATCTTTTTAAAGCTCTAATAAAAATATGTTAATCCTGTCTTAAAAATACTGTAAGTTATTTCCATTTTTCCTTCAAAAAGTGAGAAAAATATCTCAGGGTAGTTACTAAGCCCCCTGTATCTGAACCCAGCCTACCTATAACACTCCTTATGCCACAGGTCCTATTTGCTCCCTTACCCCAGGCACGAAGACTGGCCTGGCTAACTCCTGCTTGCCCTTCCATCCCAATTCCAAGGCATTTTCCTAGAAAAGCCTTGGCAATCTCTTCTCCAAAACAATTTAGGTCCCTCCATTTATATAACATCCAGAGCACCCTATATTTTATTTACGACACAATTAAAGTTATACCTATGCATTTTTATACTTGTATATTTTTTAATATTTACTTCATATCATAGATTGGACACTTCATGCAGTCAGGGTTCCCTGTAGTGATTTTTTTTTTAATTGAGTATGTCAATGAATTAATGAGAAATAATTTGTAGGTCCTTGTGAAAAAAAGAAATTATAGATGTATATTTAATCCATGGCATAGAAATGTCTTGTATTGGGGACCCAGACATTTTTATGTTTGGCATCTTTCCTATCTTGTCATAAATGAAGTTAGAAAGAGCCATGAAGCACAGTGCATTTCAATTGCCCTGGATCTCATCACTGCAGGTAAAGTTCAATGTGTTACTTTGTTACACAATCATAGCTGCCTTGGGTTTATATATGCAGGTAAACTACCTTATACTAGTAATTTCTTCATTCGATACATTTAAATCTGAGAGTATGATATGTAAATACACTTTGCAAACCAGGAATTTTAAGATACAGCTCAGTGGCTCAAAGAAATCGCTTATTTTAACAATGCAAAATATGCCTTATTCAGTGTTAAAAATGGATATCGATCCCACATTTATCCTACCCCTGCATCTTCAACATGTTTTCACTTGTGCTGAACAAATTAACTGCAAACAAATACTGTTTTTACTAGGTTTCCATTGAGCAACACAAGTGTATTTAAAATTACCCATGAATAGCTCAGGGGCTCAGAAATCTAGTTTTGGGGCCTGAAGATGCATGCTTTAAGAACCTTTAGTCATTAATATTAACCCAGAAAGCACTAAGGGCAAAAAGCCCAGTATAATATATATCTTAAGATGCTCCACTTGTAATGATTGCATTGTTCTTTTAAGGCTTCATTTATTCTTGACAGAAACAATTATGTTAAGTAATTATATCTAAAGTCAGGCAGTGTGCAATGTTCAATTTGGACGGTGAAGAGCATTGTTTGACTGTTGTTACCAGGCACATCCTGATAGAGAGCAAATGCTTACATCAATAGGAACCATGCACTTTGTAATTTATTCTTTTATTCGCATATGCTGTTATCATAATAAGTGCCAGGTTAACCATCTTAAACACAGGGACAAAATTACTAGAATAACATCAATGGGAGGAAGCAATATAGAAGCAGCTCATCAGTACTTCACTTGCATGGTGTGTTATTTTATAAGGCTCTTTTTCCTTGCATGACCAAATGTTGCATAATTGAATGGACAGAATTATTCCACAGGACATCCAAACAAGATGAAAAGGCCAGCGTCCTCGGTGAATGAACTGGATAATACTTAGTATTTAAAACAGTTAATTTGACTAGCACCTGCAAATTAAATGGGGTACTCCTTAGAAATAAGTTATGTATTTTCTCAGAAGCAAGTTACCTCATTTTTAAAGATATATGATTGGACACAGATTGTTATCTACAGCAATATATAGTAGCCTTGTAGTTTAAAAGAATTCACAAATTCACCAAAGGTGTATACGTTGTAACCAGCCAAACTCACATATAGGTCCTTTGCTTACAGTCAAATAACTCTGAGTGTGATGTAAATTTATTTAAAAATGTATGCTAAGGGAGAAAATATAAACATTCAAACCACATTTGAGATCCCAGTAAATTCCCATTCTTTACTAAATACTATTAATGCGATAATCAAAAACAGTATATTTGAAATAAATATTAATTATTTAAACCTAAAGAGATCAGTATTACCTTGAATAGAATATTTTGCAGTTTCATGAAGGCATAGGATATATCCAAGAAGCAAAAGAGGAAATGGAGGAAAGGTAATACTAAAGGATTTTAGTCAAGCAAACAGTAGATAAGAGAGAAGGTAGCATTTCAAAAAATCATACTCCTTAGTTAAAGAGGAAAATAAGCATGTTCAAAATTAAATAGTACACTTTTTCTGTAATTTAAAACATACCTGAGACCATAGGTCCAAAAGGTATACTATAGTATAGTAACATTATTATTATTCCTCAAATATATCATAGTGAATTCTATAAACTTCAAATTAAAGAATGCTTCAAGTTCACAGACAGAAAAAGAAAGTGAAAGGTAAGGGAGAAAAAAGAAAGCAAACATCAAGTGCACATAGTCATTATGAGAAAATTTAGTATGAGAAGGAGAGACAGGCTAGTACGCCAGGACTGTGGAACAGGGAAACAGACAGGGCGTTGTGGCCAAGCAGTTTACAGCCACCTTGTAAAAGACAAAATCCTAACCAAGGACACATAAGAGTGAATGGTTTATACTTCCCTTCTCCAACTAGATGCTAAATAGATTAAATCACCCTACTCAGGGAGATAGATAACAAAAATCCAATTAGTGCCATTTGTGCCAAATACACCCAAGGACAGATGAAGACCAGGGAATATATCTCATTTTGGCATACCAGCATAAAACTGATGAATATTCTATTAAGACCCTCCCTTAAGACTTCCCTGAACTCCCAGCCTTTAACACCCTGAAAACAAAGGCCCCAGGGCATGATCTCCCTCTGAGGCATGCATCTTCTAAACCGTAAAGATTCCCAGGAGACTTGCAGCCACGGGAGCAGTGGGCAGCAGTGGGCAGCAGCAGCTCATCCTGTGCTAACCCCCTGACCCTGCCTCCAAGGCCCCTTTTCTGTGACTTTCCAGTGAACCAAAGCAGCCCCACCTCAGCTCATTTCCTCCCTTTACCATTTCTAGAAAGCCGAAACAGCCCCACCTAGGCTCTCTCCTGTTGCTTCTTCTATCCTAAGCCCTTCCTTGTTCCATCATCCCCAGCTTTAAAAAACACACTCTCCAAATCACCAGGCCATACATTGTGAAATCTTTCCTGCACAAAATCAAGAACCCACGTACCACAGGCCACCTGGAGGCAGAGCCACTCTGTGTCTGGTTCTTGTTCAGTAACAAATGTATTTAACTCAATTCTGACACTAACTCACAGGCTACAGGGTGCAGCACCACTAGACAGCCAACCTCAAGTGGTGGATCCCCAGGTTTCCTACTCATTCCATCTGGCTTTGCCACTGTGGATGAAAAGGGCCCCATAGTAACCCTGACAAGCTCAGGGGAGACTTGCATGACACCCTTAGAAACTCAGAGGCCTGAAGTAACCATGTGGGAATGATAGGGGAACTCAAGAGTTGAAGACTTTATTTTCAGGGTTAAGTGATTAATTCACAGGGAAAGAGGTTATTCCAGGAACCATAAGACAAGGCCTATCTGACTGCTTAAGGCCTTTGTGCCCCAGGGTGTCTGCAAGCCTGGGGAGATTGTATCTGAGCCGTTGTGTGCCAGGGAGGGGACGCCTGTGCTGCAGATAAAGACTTGTTGCTCGTCAGACAAAGAAGTGCTAGGAAAACCTCTTATCTGATTACCAGGACTGCAACTCTTATCAGATTAACCTTTTTCCAAACCCTTAACGTACTCTTCCCTTCTTTCTATAGAAAGATGGGCTTGATGCCCAGGCTGGTGTTGCTCAGTGGTTGAGTGCTGGCCTGTGAACCAAAGGGTGGCTGGTTTGATTCCCAGTCAGAGCACATGCCTGGGTTATGGGCCAGGTCCCCAGTTTAGGGCACATGAGAGGCAACTACACATTGGTGTTTCTTTCTCCCTTTCTCTAAAAATAAATACAAGTAAGATTTTTTTTTTAAAGACCAGCTGGTTATTGAGGGTATATAACCCACCGTCTTCTCAGATCACTGGTATCTGAATAGAGCACCCATAAAGATTCAATCCTTGTCTCCACTTACTGGTTCTTGTAGTGACAGGCGGCTCGAACACCAGCTGTTCTAGTTCCATAGTGGTCTGAAATTGAAACTCTGTAACTAAAAGCAGGTAATGGCAGGCAGTCAAGTCCGAGGCTAACATCTTCCCTAACAGAAGTCAATCTTTACCTTTACTGAGCCTGCCTGTTTTCTTTTTGCATCTGTCATAACATACCTTTGGAATATCAAATTTCCTTTTTCTGGACCCCTCAAAGCACAGGCATTAGCACCACAGGGAGATCACAAATCTACTCATTGTCATTTTTGTTGTGTTGATTGTTGACGGTTAACTATCCTGTGCCCATCTGTGTGAAAGAAGCGTGTGCCTATCATTTTACTCTTTATCCAATCCGAGAGGTTTCCCAGCTTTGCTTTCTCCCACATCCCAAATCTATCACCAATGGATTTCACGTAACCCAGTTATGTCTTCTCTTTTGATTGTAATGTATAAAATAAGGTGCAAAACTGACATTTTCTGAAGCATTCTCTTTACCTGTTGAGATTTTGCTTCCCAGCAGTTACCATCAGTTTGGTTCAAATAAACTCATAAAAATTCTAGCAGGATTGGATGATCCTTATGTTGACAACACAAAACAAAGCTTCCCATGACCCCTACTCAGGTTCCACTATTCACTAGAACCACTCATAGAATGTAGGAAAAGAGTTTACCTACTGTTATAAGGACATGAGACCAGACGGATGAAGAGACACATGAAGGTGAGATCTGGAAGTCTTGAGCACAGGCGCTACTGTCCCTGTGGAGCCTGGTGTGGCCACACTCTCTGTACCAGGGTGTGTTCCCATTCACAAAGTAGGGACCTCTTCAACCGCTGTACTTTGGGGATTTTATGGAGGTTTTGTTCCTTAGACATTCTTGATCAAATCATCAGCCAAAGAGGATGACCTCTAACCCTTCTTCCCTCACCTTGTGGTCATCCAGCAGCTTTTCAAAACTCATTTTACCAACCTAAACTCAAATGTAGTTAAAAGGGCTTTGCTACAAATAACAAAAGATAGTTCTTTCACCTTAACTGCTCTGGAGCTATTTCAGGAACTGAGGACAAAAGACATACCCCAGCTCTTATCACGTAGGAAATTACAAGGAGTTCCAAGCCAGCAAATACATATTTCATATTATAAACTTTAATATCATACTCAAAAAGCAACAAAGGTTCAATAAATATAGATTATGTTGAGAAAATGAAATGCAAAGTTCTTAAGTGAAATAATAGGAAATAAAATTTAGCGATAACTGAAAAAAAAAATGCTCCTCAACTTTACTCTAGTAGATTCCAGAAATGTATGAATGATACAAAGTTGCCAAATAAGAATTTATTGGTAAGGAACTAACAATAACAACTAAATTTTATAAATTTCATAATATATGCCTAACTTACAAATACTCAAAGGAAATGGGAATCGTTGCGATTCTTCTTGACACAACATAGGAGTTGTTAACGAGCTAAAGGAGTCTGTTTGCCTGTGCTCACTGGAACCCAGTAAGACAGGAACAGCAGTTTGCAGCAGAGAAAGCTGAGCCTTGTTTAAAGAGATGGCACCAAGCTTGGATGGACAGGTAGACAGTTTTTTCTAAAGCCTGCCTGTCCGGTGGCCAGCAAGGGGGCAGTTTATATACAAGAAAAATTATTAAAAATGGTGATGAAAGCAGTTGGGGTTCTGGGCTCTATTAATTGGCTTGGGCCAGGTAGGGAATAGATGGTTAGTGGATTATTGCTGGTAGAAATAGGATCTCCCACAGCCATGGGAAATGCACCCATGCATAGAAGGGCTTGAGGCACAGTGGTTATGTCATAGGTGGGCACAGGTGACCAGGTTCTTAGTGATTGGGACAAAGAATTGAACCGAACACCCAGAGTTTATAGCAGAGAACATGGGAGCAGGCCAACTCCAAGCAGAGACTGACCTCATGGGCTGGAGGGACTCTATTCTTATAGGGCAGATCCTTCCTGGCTAGTTTCGGTGGGCTTTTACTGCGCACGTACAAGTAGTTGTGTTACTTTAAAGCTACTGCACATGTGGTCTCCCATGATCCCTGACTGACCACCAGGGAAGAGGGTCCCTCAATGCTACCTAATTGACCCCTGTTTCTCCTGGGGTCCCCCTGAGAACCCCAGGTACTAGGTTCACCTTTCCCTTCACCAGAGAATTATAGCTCTCCATGTTAGAGATTGGTGAAAAGGAAAAGAGTTATTTATTCAAATTATACAGACAAGAGTAATGACATAATGTCTTCATCAAAATCCCAAAGTCCCTTAAAACACCCACAAACACACATGGTCCTTCCTTCCCCTCTTTGCCCAGTCTGGGGTACTGTATCTCAGGAAAAGAAATAGAAGTTCACGGCTCAGGCAGTCCCCAGTTCTTCCCAGTAATCTGTGCTCAGCTGGTAGACCTCCCTCGGTTCCCAGCACCATCAGCTGTGTTGCCGGGATCTACAGCTGAAGTCCCATGGTGGTTCTCTGCTAAAGCTGCATGGTGGTTCTTCTCATGGCTACAGAGGGGGGTCCCCCCATTCTGGCCAAAGCCAGGTGGTTCTCCTCACTGCCACAGCCACATGTTCCCTCTCTTTACATGGCTGCAGGAGTCTCCACTCAGCCAAAACCACATGGTTCTCTCTTCAATGGCCTCCGAGTCTGGATTTAAATATCCTTCCAGCTTTACTGAGCTGCCATCATGAGTCTGGGCAGGTGTGGCTCAATCATGTGCAGCCAATCATCTCCAAGCTCTCATGTAGGCGCTGTAACTAGGGTGAGTTGCATCCCAGTTACATCTTGGGGGGAATTTCCTTCCATCCCCCTGGCTCAGAGCATGGTGACAGCTATTTAACATATCTATGCAACCAATTAAAGGTTATAGATGTGTTAAATGACCATGACCACACCAGAGGTTAGCTGCAAAGCTGTTGCTATGCAAAACAGTTCTCAATGGCCCTGCTCCATGTGTCCCTTCCCCCAACTCACACCTGTGGTGGAGGGTGAGGACATCCTATATATCTTTCTAATATTTCTTGGACACCTTGAGTTCTGGACCCCACTACAAATCCTTTTTTGGGGACCCCCTGGCTGTCCCCTCCTACAGTTAGAGTTATTGGAGGGAAAACCAAGGGCTTCCCCAGGGTCTCGATGTCTCATCTACAGCCAGGTAGCTCAGCTCCATCTCACTGTGGAAGAAATCCGCGGCCTGGTGAGCACGAGTGCCCAACAGGAGGGGCAGGGTCCAGAACAGTGATGCCGTCACCCTGGGCTCTAATAGTCCATCTTAGTGTCTGCTCTCTGCTGCGCTGGGGCCGGATGGGCCTGTGTTTCAGCCCACATGGCTGCTACAGGGAGAGAATGCACAAAGGAACATATCCCGGGCTTTTGTTAAGCTTTGATTGCATTTTCTTGAGCTTGGGAAGGGTAAGCTTTCTTTCAAACTAACCCATCTTTTCCTTAAATCCTTGCAGGATTATGCTGGGTCCTTCCCCTAACCAATTCTTTTCTTGGATCTTCAGGGGTTACAGGTCCTTATTCTATCTGATTTTTGCCCCAGAATTCCCCAGGTTAAACTCCTCCCCTTTATGTTGCTATTTTGGTGCCTACTGCATGTGCCACAAAGTTTGCCTCCTCATCTGGTTTTTACTGTGCATGTGCTTACCTCCTACTGAGCTGTCTGGGCTTCCATCGTGCACACACCCAACAAAGGAATGTCTCCTTTACTTTTCCTCCCTCCCCCTTGGGAGAATGGACTGGTTTTTCCCTGGGCATATGGGAAAGCTAACCCTTCTTCTCCACTCAAGGGAGGGAGGATGGTTAATCCTCTTGTGGGGCAATTCGGCTATCCCCCGGAGCGTCTAGAAGCTGCAGCTTTCAGACTTAATCTAGTTTAGCTATCATTCTCCCTTCTTCTTGTAACTAACTAGCTACCTACACTAACAGTATCAAGTGCTGATGTCAGTGATGGAAACATTCTGTCTAGCTTCCTCCCCGTGTGGTCAATAGCGTCCTTCTGCTTCCATGGGCCTGGGGTTCGAAACAACTGGGTTCAAGGTGTTGTCTTTACTTCGACCAAAATTCTGTTCCCTTAATCAATAGACCTGAGGTTTTGTTTTTGTGACAATTTGACACTGACCAAAACCTGATGTCCTAAGGGCTTAATGATTTAGGGAGTGAGGCCATCTGGTCCTCCATGGAGCTATGAGACTGGAGAAAGCCAGCTTGCATGAAGGAAAAAGTCATATTAAAGATGCGAAGTTCCTGTGTGGTTGCAAAGTCTGTAACGTGCTACCACAGGAAAGACACAACAGACATATTCTGAATAGTAGATTATCAAATTTATGTTCTGCAAATATTTCTAGTTTTATAAAACTAAAGTCAGGAAGTTTATAATCATTTTCCCTTTTTAATCACGACAATTATTTTGAGATTCATATTTTTGGAAGCTTATATTAATAATTGATTCTGTTTTTCTCATCAAGTAATATTCCATTAAGTGGGTACATTACAATTTTCTCATTTTTTAGGGACATTTGATTTTCTTTTGAATTTTTATCTGTATTTACTTTATTAACATGGTGAATCACATTGATGGTTTTTATACTGGAAAAAATGCCAGACAAAATGAGTCTATATTGAATGGTGCCCTTTGTATGCAACTCAAGACAATGCTAGTTAATTGACAGTACTGGGAAGCAGTTCATTGGACGTGAGGGACTATGGGTTGGGGTGAAGGAAGAGAAGGGACAACCACAAAGGGACACAAGGAAACTCTGGGGAAAGCTGATATGTTCATTATCTCTACGTGGCAGTGGTTTCACAGATGCATACATTTGTCAAAACATAAAACTGTACGCTCTAAAGTACATTTCTCTCAATAACACTATTTTACGTATATCTCAATGACACTGTTTAAAAAGAAAAACAAAAACAAAAACCTACTCCTTAACCTAGACTTGTAGATATCATCTGAAATCCTCCTAATATACATTTGCATTGATGAGCAGGGCTGGGATCACCCTCATGTAAAAGTCTTCCCCATCAATAAGTACACCAAAGTCTTTGGTGATATCTACCAAACTCTCGGAGTTCTGTAATCTATCTCGACTCATTGTTGGGCCCTTTAAATTCCAAAGGCAATGGTTAAATGAATTGTAGTCCATCATGTGGCAATAAATTGATTTTAATTTAAGTATTTTGAGAGGAAAGCAATTTTACCTCATTGATTTTCAAGTCTTTTTGTATTCACCTGTTGATTAAAAATCACTTTATATCCTTTTGGTTCATTTTTATCTGCAGTATATATTAATTGTTGATAATGAAGATTTAATGTATATCATCTTTTTTATTCAGGAGGATGGACTTCTTAATGCATATTTTCACTTACTAAGTATTACCTCAATATGTAAACATTAAATGTTCTTTCTTCAAATGATAGAAGCAGGTACTAAGCCATCTTTTATCTTGGTGTAGACCAAAATTAATTATAGACGGTAATAAAGAATAAAAACCATTTATTTGAGCTACAAAAGGAGCTACAGCCTGGGAGACAGATTTAACCAGGTAGCATCCTAAATTGTGTTCCACCGAGACAAAGGGGAGGCAAGCTTATATAGCAAAAGTTCCCACCAAGTCCTCAATTAGGTCTGTTTTGTTTTAGTTGGGTATCCAAACTATTCAGGTCTGACTTCTTTGGTAGGAAGTTGAAACCGGGGTTTCCCTGCAGCAGTTGACTCTGAAGGAAAATGCAAGCAGGGCGTCCTGTGGGAAGCCTGCAGTTCCGTCTGCAGTTTTTCCCTGTCTACAGAGCACGTGAAAAGCCCCTGTCAGCAAACTGCCACTAGACGCTTATTATTCAAAGAAGTTGGACCCTCCATTGACCATGGAGAGTTCATCTCAGTGGGTAAATTTCTTCTCAGGGCGGGGCTCACATGAATAAATTTTTCTTCTCTGGGTCCACAACACTGCCAGTAAAACCAGAATTTTATGATAAACTACAAGGATTCTGAAACATCAGTCTCCTGTTATAAAGCCTTTTGCATTAATAATTGATATTTCCTCTGTTGTATTGTAGTTGTCTAAACATTTATACCATTTACAACTTTTTTTGATACGAATGTGTTTTTAGTCAGTCCAGTGTAAATGAGGGAGTGTTTCTTGCTGAAAAGTTTGACTGTATGTAGTTGAATATAACAATGTATAAAAACTTGTGATGCAAAAGAATAGAAATGATTTGTACAGCAAGGAGAGAAGCAGAGGTCGGAGGCAGAGCTGAAATCTGGAAAAAGCACTGGCATCTGGCTAATATTCTTCTGCACAAGTCCTGCTGCCAGCCAAGGTGAAGGCAGGCAAAGGTCTGTGGGGGACAAGTATTCTACTCTTGGCCTTAACTTTATTTGACCTTAGTATCTCCAGGGTCCTTTCCTTCTACTCAAGACTGTACAGGGACCTAGCTACCAACCAGAGGAGCTTGTCCCACAAATAATACATTTCAGTATCTAACCATTTTATCATATCCCTCTACTTCTTTCATGAAACCACTCCTTTAACCTCAACGAGATCCTATTTCATCTCTAGTTTGTATTCGCCTGTCTTGCAAATGCACTCAACAATGCATTCCATTGCTTTTTCAGTCATTGTCACAACTCCTCAATTTTGAAGGAATCCAAATGCTTGCCAAATGTCTGTCCTGAGGAGGTTAGGCATTGCTCGTGAAAATTAACAACTCCACGCATCACTGTCTTCTCCAGTGCAGGTGCCACAGTTCTGCAGATCCCACTATTCTTTAGTTTGCTTTCTCTCTTATACACTACGACAATGTCAGGCATTTTCTCCATTCCTCAATCCCTCTGTCTTCCTTCCCCGCCTCATTCTTCTTAGTCAATATGACATGGTTTCCACACTCGCAGCACGGGAAAAATAGTGACAATCTGAGAAGCACATCCTAAAAATTCTGTAACTAATTCTACAAATTCAAAGTTATCTGTGTTTGCATTCTCTCTTCTGTTTCTCGCCCCCACCCCCAAGAGGCGGAGAAATTGTACTCTCCTGTCAGCCTGCTACTGCTGTCTTTACTCTAGGTGCTGTCTCCTTCCTTCTCAAGAAAATGCCTCTGTGTATTTTTCACTCTCTCACTCCCTCTCTCCCTCACTCTCCTTTACTCTCTCCCCTGCCCATTTCTCCTCTCTCTTCCCCTCCCTTTCCCTCTTCTCTCCCTTTCTCTCTCTGTCTCTCGCTCCCTCCCCTTCTCCATTTTTTCAATTTCTCCTCTCTCTTAACAAAGTTTTGTTACTCTCATACTTAAGCACACATTTCTTCATTACAAATCGATTCCTTCCTGTCCTGTCTTCATTCTGTATACATTTGTCTCCACTTAACTTCACCTGTTACAATTTTCCTTTTGTTCCCATTGCTCCACAGACACTGTCTTCATCTAGATTCTTTCTAACACCATGTCATTGATCACATTACAATATTTGGGTTTTTATCACGCTTGAGCTCTAAAAACATTGAACATTATTTGCCTGTTTCTCTTTCTTGAAACTCTTCTCTTTACTTTCAACATGTGCTCGGGTTTTCCTCCTCCTGCCCTAGCTGTGCTTTGGTGGTAGCCCTTTTGCAGAGTTTTCTGCTTCTTCCTGTTTCACTCTTATTGAGCTTCCTCTGGATTGTAACATCGTACTTTTTGTCTCCCTTTACAAACTCCCCCAGGTGAATTTCATCCAAGTCCTGATCTACTTACCATCTATTTGTTGATTACTAACCTCTCAGAGGATCTAACTCTCCCCTGAACCATTTTTATATAGCTAATAACTTCTCCATAAGCACAAAACTACAATTATCTGAATTAACTGTTCTGTTTTATTTAACAATAATAAAAAATAAAGAATAATACCACTTACATACCTGATTATCCCAGATTTGAGCCAATTCAGTTATGAAATTTTCCTCTTTTCCTCACCTTCACATTCAGTTTCCAAGTCCTGTTAATCGGAAGTTCTACTTTTTCCTCAAATTCATTTAATTTTATATCTCTCCCTAGTCTTTGAATTCGCATTTCCACTGCCCCTCAATCTGTCCCAAGTTCTAACTGTTACACAGAATCACTATTTTGTCTTGCCTGTCTCATTTTTTCTTGGGTCTGGTTTTTAGTGATGAGTGCTGGTTTTGGAACTAAGCTTGGAGCTGAATCCTGCTGATCCTACGTAAGAGCTTGGGTGACCCTGGAAGGCAGTTGTAACCACTTTGTTTTGAGTTTTCACCTGTAAATGTGAATAATGATATTCACTTTATCATGGTGCTCTGGGGAGGGCATATGAGATAAAACTTGTTGAGAATACCCAAATTCTGAATGTTAAAATATGGTCAATAAATGCTACCTCTTAGAATCATTATTATTCTATTAAAACAGAAATATCTTCACGCTGTTCCCCTGCTTATGATCACTGGTTTCTGTTATTCTTAGGTAAATTTTCTAACACTTTTATATACCTAAAAATATCCAGAATTCTACCAGGCTTTCTTGCTTGTCCAGTTTCATGCCTGAGCCCTGGCCCATTCAGGACACTTGTGTATATACCACACTTTTCTCCATCTCAACTGGGACAAGAAATACTCTTTTGGGCAGCAATAATGACCAAGGCCCTTCAGCTAGGAAAAAGCTTGGCAATCAAAGGGCAGGAAAAGAGGCTGGCATGACTCAAGTGAAGTGAGTGAGTTGGAAGAATGGTAAACATTTTGTTGGACTGATAGGAAGGTTCCAGATCCCTGAAGACTTTATGGGCCCACGGGTCTCATTCTCAGTGGTATCAACACGTTGGACCAGGCAATGATTTGTTGCAAGCCGCTGCCCTGCGTATTTTAGGATGTTTAGCAGCGTCCCTGACCTCTGTGCACTGGATGTCAGCAGCACTCTTCCAGTTGTGACTTATCTCCAGGTATTACTAAATATTCCCTGGGGGCAAAATTACCCTTGGTGGAGAACTGCTGTTACTGGCTGAGCTATTTGCACTTTTTAATCTAGGAGGAAGAAACAAGCTATGAAATAATCTGAGGAGTAGTGTGATGTGTTCTGATTTTCATTTTATAAAGATCACTTTGACAGGGAGGTTGGAGAAGCTGTTCACATAATCAGACCATTCCAGAGTGGTAATTAGATGCGATGATTTGCTATGAAAAAAGTGCCATGTCCTCAACGACTAAGAAGAATATGAAGGAAGTTGCCCTCAATTTAGTAGACAGAAGCAGGAACGTAGAGTAAGAGCTCTGTGGCAGTCTGCGGGAGGCTTGAAGGAAACGAGAGTTTTGAATAGCAGGCTGAGAAGTAATTATCAGAAGGAGCAGCCGTGGGGAGGTTGGAGAGTATCACCTCCCTCTGGAGGTGCAGAGGGACAGATGAGCCTGCAGTAGAGAAGGCTGACAAGGAAGCCTTGTCTAAAGCAACAGATGACGCCCAGTACCACTGCTGTGATGTACATGTTGGCCCTGCACAGTTTGTTTACCGTCTTGAGCAAGGGAACATCCCTGAAAGGAGTCACTCATACACGTACGTGTCTTTCCACAATGCCAGCTTCATTAGGGAAGACCTCCCCAATAAGCCAATTGAATCATACACAGATTACTCATGGTGAAAAGGTGGTTACATGATAGAAGCAAGAAGAGAACCCGGCAGGAAGTCCCAGGCACTGGTGGCACCCGCTGTTGGAGAGGTGGGCTTTGGGCTCAAGCCAGGTAATGACGGTGGCAGTGTGTGTGACACATTGGAGGTCCAGCAGGGCTTAGAGCATGATCCGTGGTATAGCTAAGCTTGAGTTGTGGGTGGTCAGACCTCTGAGTTCTCATGGCCTGCAAGGGGCAGTGGTCCCACTGATATCAGTGTCCTGATTGTCAGTGTCCTCCTCTGAAAGTCCAGACTTGTGGTTTTGGGTATTCCAGGGTACTCCTAAGGGCATTTCTGTTGCAACCCATTACCTTAGTCTGGATGTCGCACTTGACAAAACTCACATGGCTGACAGTCTCTCCTTACTGGTTTGCCAAAGGTGTCCAAGAAGTCTGCCCTGCTCCTGCTCTACACAGTTTATGTTACTTCGAAATTTCTGTAGCAATCATTTAAAAATGGAGTTAAAAAGTGGGAGGAATGTCAGGAGTTGAGAGCAATACATACACAAATAGGATTATGTTGTTCTCTCGAGAGAACTCTTTTCTGGCTTAGGAAAAAGTCAAACTATCTGATAATTCTTATAATGCCTGAATGTGCCTAGCTTTCCTTACCTTTCTGGCTCCCAGTCATTCCACAGATGCCCTAAGACCATCGAACTTTTTCTAATTTCCTCAGGGCTTATTCATTTCTTTCTTTCTTTTATTTTTTCTTAAATTCCATTGTCCATCTTTTACTTTCTACTGCATATTTGGCAGAGAAGGGGTAAACATTAGAGAGAGAAAGTGAACAGGAAATAGAGGGAAGAGCACTAATTAAGGGAGGAGGAAACAGGTTATAATTTTTGTTGTTTTTAGTCCTGTTACCATTTTTAACTTGGGTTTATAATATATGACTTGGTCTTCATTCATTTATTACAAAATATTTTTGAAATACATAGTATGCCCTAATGTGTTCTTCGTATGTTTTGCTGCTCAGATGAGACGGCAGAATAAATGAGGAGAGAATCCTTGTGCAGTTTTCATTTTAGCTGGAGGGGAAGCATATTATATTAAAGAGTAAATTCCACTAGATAATAAAAAAAAGCAAAAAGGGAGGACAGTGACTTCATGAGTGCTGGCTTATCAAATATCAAAAATCTCAATGGGAAATGATACTTGAGAATTGGAACATGGCTCCATCCCACCTCCAAGGCACCAGTGTCCTGCCCTTCCTGGAAGCAAGACTGTGTGGGAGAGTGAGGCGGAGCTAGCAGAAAGCTGGGCCATCCAGTCAAGGTCAAGGAATCAGAACCTGTAGGAAAGCAGTTGACATGGAAAAAAAAGCACAACTGATAGACTTTTAGAGCCAATAGTGGCTCAGATTAGTATCTCTCATTTCTGTTCATAGCTTCTATTGAAAACTGAAATTATACAAACACACATATATTGCATTGTTGTTATTCTTGCTGTTGTGAACTTATGTTTGACTCCACCTTTAGGCCAAATTGCTATTAGCTTAGGACTCTAACTATTGCATTCCCAGTATCCAGGAAAGTACCTGGGATTAAGCAGGTTCTTCACTAAATTGATGGGAATATCTAAAATTACCTTAAATAATTCAGTATTTAAAAACTACCAATGATATACTGTTTATCATGACTAGGACATTACACTGATGACAACTGCAAAGAACGTATTATACCTTTTTTATATGGATGAAGTTAATACACATTAAGCAGATCACTTAAGGTATGCGTCTAGAATATTAGAAAGACCAAAATTTAACTAAGGTGTTTTAGCTCCAATATCTATACTTATACAGTACATCCTAGCAGCCATCAGTAAGGACAGGAGATTGCTTTCAGAAAAGCACAGTGAAATTTAATATTTTACAACCCATCTTTTTTGGTGTATTTTCTCTCAAAAGCTCTCTCTACCTTGTTTGGAATCTTTCAAGTTCAATGAGCACATAAGAATTAAAGCTAAGGACAGAAATAAAAAGTGCAGGTTAGCATAAGAATAGGTGTACTTGAATATGACTTTGAGAATACTTAAAACCATAGATCTTTTTAGACCTCATTTATTAACAGAAGATTGTATGTACATACACACTGCTTTTCTTTCTTCTACTTGCTAGTGGGTTTTTTTCAATTCTATTGGGAGATAATATTGATAACCTGTCATGATTTTCACCTGAAAACTCATCTTTTTTATTGTTCTTGATTTTATTGCCTCTGGACTTAACATTTCCTCTCTATCTGGTCCATTATTTTATTAAGTATTGATGTCATTATTGATGTCACTCTTTCAAGTTATTTGAGATTACTCTTTTTAACTTTTAAAAATAATCAATACAGCATTTGTTTCCCTCCAGTCTTTCTTGTCTCTCTAGATCCAAAGATTTAAAAAAAAAATATTTAAGTGGTTTAGTAAGCAGGTTAGCTAATACTTTTTAAAACACAGTCCATAATCCATCCATCACTGATTTGCTATGCATGACACCCTTCATGCAAAGATCTCAGAATGCTTTCCTGTTATTCCTATATAATAGAAGATACAATTAAATGACAAGTTGCAATCAATAAGTCTAGACTTGATTTAAACTTAGCCAACTTTTACTATCAATAAAAATGAAAGGAGAAAGATAACAAAAAGTAAAAGCAAAGATAAGCACACACTTATTTATCATCCAAAGTCACAGAACTCCAAGATTGGGATCCAGCAAAAGTTTGCTTTGTGTGGGGGTGTTGTTGCTATTGTTTTGTTTTCCCTAAAAAAACATAATTGAAAACCATATGTGGGTACTTATTTTCTTTCCTGGGGGATACTTTAGAAAAAAAAAGGAAGTTGTTATACTCTCATCTCTTTAATCAAATCACTGACAATCTGAAACACTTAAAGTATGTAGACTCTACATTTTACGTCTTATCCAACTAGGTAAGGTCTTGCGTCTTTTGGGTGTGAAAGATGATCCCTATCTCCTAGACATTCTTTGGGGAATACATTTTCAATCCCTTGTGTGTATACCCACACAATTATTATTCAGAGGTTTATAGAGGGAAACTTTCAGAGAGTCACGAAGATGTGTCAAAGACAGTCACTGACTTCAAGCTAGTGAACTTCTACCCAAGTGGTTTATAAGGTTAAAAAAGGAGAAACTCCAGAATAGGTAGACTTTTTTTCTTCTTCAAATTGATCAGTCATTCTTACCTGTCAATAGTGAGTAGATCCAACATAAAGTATTACTTGCTAAAAGAACCATAGAAGATATTTAACTTTTCATATGTTATTCTTTCTTGAAAGCTAATAATACTGACTTACTTTGAGCCCTTAAAATAGAGTTTTAAAATATAATTCATTATTTGTAGTAGCTCAGGCATCAACAAGAACAACAATTTTAAAGCAATTTGTTTTTTGACCATAAATCCAAATGGCCTAGAGACACGACCTGAAAATCTGTACTTTGATGTGGTATTCAGCTTAGGACTGCACATATATTGAATAACTAGTTATTTAATTAAACAATAATCAATGATACATAATGTACATTCAGACAAATCATAACAAAAATCCTTTGTCATTTTTTCTAAACTCTTTTCTTCTCAAGTTTCTCTGTCCTCTCAATTCCTCATGATTCTTTTACCTTTTTGAACTCCTTATTATGAATTTACCCATTAGATATTGGCCCTATTAACCTACTGTCTTCCCAAATGTGGCCAGTTTTCCCCTGATACGGCGCACTCTTGATTTGTTCTTCAGAATACTCACTACCAGTGTGAAATGGACTGTATGATTTTATTAGAATGCTGGCTCCTGTTTAGTGAGGAGAGACCAGAACTGTTTTGTTCACCGCAGGCAACTTAGGGGCTACAACAAGGACTTGTATGTAACAGTTCTCCAGCAAATACCTGCAAAATATATATCCTTCAGTTTAGTCATCTGAATTTCTCTCTGGATTTTTCTCATGAATGGATAAGCTGCAGAAAATTACATTTACTTGTTTTTCCCAGTGTCATGGTCCAATGATTTCTTCTGTAAAAATAAATCCTGCCTGGTTAGTGTGGTTCAGTGGATTGAGCACTGGCATGGAAACCAAAGGGTCACCAGTTTGACTCCCGATCAAGGCATATGCCTGGGTTGCAGGCCAGGTCCCCAGTAGGGGGCACATGAAAAGCAACCACACATTGATGTTTCTCTCCCTCTCTTTCTTTTTCTTTTCCTCTCTCTAAAATTAAACAAGCAAAATCTTTTTTTTTTAATTCTATGCTTTTCCAGATCTTTCTTTATACAAAAAGTATATAAGGCCAAGAATTTGAGGTTGTAGAGAAAGTTAGAAAATCAAGAGCTCTCTGCAACCGCTCCCTGTAGTGCAGAGGACATCTTTTCTTCATCTGTGTAGGGAAGTTGCAGACCAGAGAATAATACAGCATCACAGGAGGAGAGACCAGTGCTGCAAGTGAGCTTTGGGCGAACAGTCCAACCAGCTAGATAGTAATAACACGCTTCCATATTACTGACCTGAAGAGTGGGTAAATGCATCAACTGTCTAGCTCACAAAGTGCTTTTGTCCTCTGAAAGTACATTGAGATCTGAAAGCATTTAGTTGTGTACCTATTTCATTTAAAAACCATGCATTCATCTAGGAGTGCCTTTATTCATCTCTCTTTGTACACATTCTATTTATTCTGTTTCATTCTTCTAGGCTTTCATATTACTTTTTGTCTTTTTATCATTACCAAATTTTATTCTTGTTTCTAACTACTTTCCTTTACATTTTATTTTGCATATGCAAATTTCTTATAGGGGTTTTCTAATTGAATCTGAACCTTATCTCAATAATCTATGGAATATAAAACACAAAACAACAAATTAGCTTCAAGTTTTACTGGTAATATTTATTTTTTATATTATAGTCATGTTTTATACATTATGTAATTATAGCAAAGGAGAACAACTAAAAGGAATAGAATAAATTGCCAATGAATGTATATATTTTTGCTTGATAAGGGCTTTGAAAAATCAAAGATAAATTATTTTTTCTCTTGAATACTATTGGCTTAGTAATTTACAGATATGATAAAGAACATGAGTTTTTATTTTTTTAAAGATTTTATTTATTTATTTTTAGAGAGGGAAGGGAGGGGGGGGGAGAGAGAGAGAGAAACATCAATGTGCGGTTGCTGGGAGACATGGCCTGCAACCTAGGCATGTGCCCTGACTGGGAATCGAACTTGCGATGCCTGGTTCGCAGCCCGCGCTCAGTCCACTGAGCTACACCAGCCAGGGCAAGAACATGAGTTTTTAGATCCAGTTCCTATGCATTATGTCTCATGCAGTTTTATTTCATTTTCTGGAGTGTATTTTCCTCATTTGAAAATGACATGTTGTCTGAGATTATTTCTGAAGTCACATGTCTAATAAGGGTATATGATCCCTCTATTTTTTCTCCTTTTTTTCCATTACAACACAATCTGTTTTTACCATTACTTTTTAGGTTATTTGGATATCATTTTACCTACATAATTTTAAAGATCTATAACTTGCACATAAGAAGTACAAATATGGCTTGCACATTTAATTTGGCAATGCAGTTAAATACTATGGATTTCATCTTGCCACCATTTTATTTCCAGAACTCCATTTCTTGGTGTCAGATCTTGCTTTATTACTTGCCTATATCCTTTCTATCACAAAGCTGGACTAATTATTTTTGAAATAACAGTATTGAAAGGATAAAACCATAATCAAAATCCATTCTCTCTTTTTTTTTTCAAATACCGTGTATTGCACATCATTCAGAAAGAGCTGTGTGAAGGCGAATAGTTTTTTTTTTATTAGTTAATGCCCTTATGTCCATTTACTTATATCCTTGAAATTCATAACAATGGCAATGAGGAATCACTGAAGTTGAAAGCTAACTAAAGGGTAAGAGTATATGTAACATTATGTTTTGAATTAATTTTATATAATAGAGCATTGTGACATTTGTATAAAAGTTCAAAGAGAAATGTAGGCTATGACTTCATTGAGAATTTATTTTTAAGACTCTTAGATAGTTCAGCAGAGAATTCAGACCAGGAATTCAAAGGGCAGAGCAAGACCTATTAAGTAATTCAGTTCATTCCATAAAGCTGAAGGGAAAGGGTATGAAGATGTAATCACTCATTTTCTGAAAGCTGAGATGTAAGAATCAACTAAAGGATGGCTAGGATATTAGTAGCAGATAGAAAGATTCAATGGCTGCGTTAAGTTGACAGCAATTGTCTGGCTTCTGCTATGAATTGAGGTTACTAAACAAAGTTATGCTTACTCAGAGAAATAATAACCAACATCATTGAAACAGAAAACTAAAATGCCATTTATTTTTGCATTAATGTAATACCACAGAAAGAACTGTGTGATGCATTATTTTTCTGTCATTAACTTCCATCCATAAGTTGATTTAGGATGATGATGAACTCCATTATGTCATCATTTTTTTCAACATTAAAAATAGGCAGGACAAAGAAAAGATAAAACTAAAGTTAATGGATATCCAAGGCTTGTTTTTATTCTTATATACTAAGGTATACAGTATTGCAAACATGATTTTATTTTAAAAGTAATTAATCATCCAGGAAAAAAGTTACATAGATAGGAGATAAAAAATAGGAAAATATTTGCATCATGGTGTATAAAATGCAGAGATTATTTATATAATTTTAGGAAATCTTTCTAAAAACAAAACAGTAGAAAATAATGATTTCTATTTCTCCCAGTTGTTCATATTGCAAGTTTAATTACACTTTGAGGAGTATGATCTTGCCTTCTATGTAAGTTTAGAAGCTTTTCTTTGAACTGTGGAAATATGGTAAGCTCTTGAAAAAGGATTCTGATTTCTTAAATGTATCATTGGTTAATATTCATTTTGTACCTCAGTATATGTCCTAGTGTTACAAATACGTATACATAAAGTCTTAACATGGATTTATGAGATGAATTAAAAATAAATGGGGTAAGACTTTGATAATATGCTAAATTATAGTTTTGAAGATTACAAACAACTTCAATAGAAAGCTTATATTTACACTTCTGTCAGGAACTTTTAAATGTATATATTTGACTGCCATTTTTTCTTTATTTTAGCTTTCATTATATATCAACAAATTTTACTGGACCTTAATTTTACAAATATATTTAACCCTTTTCTTCCCAGGTATATGACAATGTGACTTCAAACATATAACGTCACTGAGGGTAAGAATTAATCATTTTTCTTTTGTGTGTAAAGGTAACTGAAGTTGCTAGGTTAAATTTAAACTTTCTCTGAAGTGAATTTCACTCATTTTACATTTTTATAGTAAGAAATGTTCTGATTTTATAACTCTTAATAATATCAAACAAATTAATCCTTTTTTCTGTAAAGTATTATTTCTTTTTTTTATTGTTCAGTTACAGTTGTTCTGTATTTTGCCCTGTTGTTCTCCCCTACCTCATCATCAATCTTTAATGTAATCGCCTCACTTAATCTCATTTACTCATTTTAATTTACCATTTTCCTGTAACAAAAAATTATAGATATTCTTGTATTCAGAATAAGAAATTGAAACTCACATAACCATTTTTCAACAAGTTTTGCTATATATCAGTTTAGATCAAATGAACTAGTAATAAATGTTTCTAATATCCTATAGTCTAAATTATTTACCAATATAGCTGAGACTTTTTAGAAAATATACATTAAATTTGATTCTTGCCTAATACCATGGAAAAATAAATTTTAGACATGTTAAAATGTATAAATTTAAAATATAAGAGAAGTTACAGAGCGTATTTTTATAATTTGAGTTATTAAAGGATTCTTAGAATGAGGATATACAGAAAATAATTTCCTAATGACAAAATCAAACTTTATAAAAATTAGCAAAATTTGGAATGTATATAATCTTTTACCTATGATTTCTAATCATTTTCATCCAGAAAATATTTACAATTTGACAAATATATATCTTTAAGAATGATGAATCCAACATTATTTGTAACAACAAAATCCTAAAAATATTTTAGGTGAACAATATTCTTTTATATAAATTATAATCTATCCATGTAATGATTTATACTAATGATGTAATAAGAAAATACAGATATGTTATAAATAAAATATCTTGATAAGTATATATAATAATATCCCATTTTGTATTAACAAAATAACTTGTGCACACACAGCAAACAGTCTGTAAATACACTCTG
Source organism: Tonatia bakeri (assembly GCA_004024845.1). Taxonomy (NCBI): domain Eukaryota; kingdom Metazoa; phylum Chordata; class Mammalia; order Chiroptera; family Phyllostomidae; genus Tonatia; species Tonatia bakeri. Next base: position 153,574 of record PVIA01000813.1, read on the forward strand.
CAAAAATGGTAACAGCATGTAGTTTGGGTGAAATAGATTTTCTTTTTTGCTTACAACAGTTTGGATCTGAAATTATGCCTGCTTTCAAACACTATGGAGGCAGGATTAGAAAAAGCAATATACTTGAACACTGAAATATTCAATTAAGTTGTTCTTCCATAAACCAAACATAATTTAATTTTAAAATTTTCCACATTATTTTCACTGTATTAGCTTTCCAGTAATCTCTCCTAGCCATTAAAGTAAAAAGTGCACATGGAAAACAGTATACTTGTCTTCCAAAAAGTTAAACGTAGACCCCTAAGTATATATCTAAAATAATTGAAAATGGGGAACAGTTATTTACACACCAATGTTTATAGCAGTCTATTCAGTAGCTTCTATAGTGGGTATATTTCAAAGGTAGCAACAATCCAAATGCTCATCAACAGATTAATAGATAAAATGCAGTATATTCATACAATGGAATATTATTTATATTTAAAAAGGAATGAAATTCTAATGTGTGCTACAATATAGATGACCTTTGAAACCACCGTTATGCTAAGTGAAATACATATACCAGCAACAACAGGATAAATATTGTACAGTTTCACGTATTTGAGTTACATAGAATAGGCAAATTCATAGAGTCAGAATGTAGAACAGCAGCACCCAGGGGCTGAGATAGTGGGGGATTATTGCTCAGGGGGCCATGTTTTCAGTTTTGGATGATGAGTACGTTCTGGAGGTGGGTAACTGTGATAGTTGCACAGCATTGTGAATGTACTTAAGGCCTCCGAATTACATGCCTACAAATGCTTAAAATGGTAAATTTCATGTTACATGCATTTTACCACAATAAAAAAATTCTAAGAATATACATTACTTTTTTGTTATTCTGTTTTCTAAAGAAAAAGTGATTATATGTTTAAATTGCATGTAATTTGATGTCCAAAAGACATAATTTACCTTTTTATTAAAATTATTTTAATTCAGATTCATTTACAGAACCATGGCAAATTAACAATATAATTTTTTGAACATATAGTTGCTACATTTATGTCAGTTGGATAAATGATTCTGGTAGTGTTTTACCTGAGGCACTTGTATGAGCTATGTACTTTTAACATTTATTTAGACTGTAATAAATGTCGTGCAAATTAATCTTCTTGATATGGTATTATAAACAATAATGCTTCTATTTATTTATTTATTTAAAAATTATTTATCAATTTTAGGAAGGTAAAGAGAAAGATAGAAAAAAACATCTGTTTGTTGTTCCACTTATTTATGCATTTATTGGAATGATTCTTATATTTACTCTGACAGGGGATAAATCCTACAACCTTGGCACATTAAGACAAAGTTCTAAACAACCATGCTACCTGGCCAGGGTGTAGTGCTTTTATTTTTTTTTAATTTCCTTGCTGATGTGGCAAAAATCTAAGGAAAAATTAGTTTGAAGTTACCAATTTGAAAATGAAGTCAAACAACAAAGAATATAATTATATAGTTTAAAATATTCTTCCTTCATGTAAGAATAGAATTTTTACTACTCTAGCTTTGTTAATTCTAAAGTAAAGGAACTTTACTAAATATAACTTCCTTGGTTTCAAATGACCAATCGGTTTCAATGTAAAATGCTTTCTCTTTCCATTCTGTTTTGCGCTTTTATGAATGTATATTATATTAGAAATAAATCCCATGGAATTATGTTCTTTTTGAGTTGTGTTCACTGTTCCTCTTTAAAGTTTGGCTTTTTGTTAAACTATGTGTTGTATATTTGTATTAAAATATTTTATATATTAAAATGAACATCCCTTATAGTTCTCTTCTAGGCAACTTTAATGTTCTTAATATTTAAAGTATCATGCCTAGATAATTGCCTTAGCTATGTAATTGCTGTTTACAACAATGAACATAAGTATCTTCTTTGCTAGCAAAAGTGGAAAAGGGGGGACATATAATTTGCTTAGTGAACGTGCTCTTGGGTGAACTGAAGTCAAAGGTGTAGATACTGACATATATGAGTCTGGAAAAAGTCTAACCATGGTTAGTATAATGAAAACGGTTTGTGGGACATCAATGTACCCTCACAGCCACGGAAAGTGGACTGGAATGTGTGAACAATGATGACTTCACTGTACTAGTCGGTGGGGGCAGTGGATGCCATTGATAGAGCATGTGTACTGTGTGGCTATCTCATTCAAAATGACTGAGCAAGTAGAGTAGTGAATCTACATAAAATTTTGCCTTAAGCTTGAACATCCTCTGCAGAAACTATCTGGATGATTCAGAAGGCCGCAGCTCTGGGCAAAATGGTGACTGACAGCTTCATCAGGACAATGCCCCCACTGATGCATCACGTCTTGTGCAGAGTTTATTTTTCTTTTTTGTGAAAAATCAAGTCACTCAAGTGACTCAGCCCCTACAGCCAAGATTTGTTGCCCTGTGGCTTCTGGCTTTTCCCAAAACTAAAATCATCTTTGAAAGGAAAGAGATTTCAGACCATTGATGGGATTCAGGGAAATATGATGGGGCAGCTGATGGTGATTGGGAGAACTGTGTGGGGTCCCTAGGTGCCTACTTTGAAGGGAACTGAGGTGCCATTGTCCTATGTACAATGGTTCTTGTATCTTGTATCTTCCATAAATGTTTCTATTTTTCATATTACATGGCTGGATTTTCTGGACATAGCTCATATGTATTACTACATTTAACCCTGAAGGTGATTTCTGAGAGTATCCCAGTAAATACACTTAAAAGTAATTCTTCATATCATTATTTCAGACCTGGATATAGAGGACATATTTACATGTTTAGGCTGACAAGGATTTTAGGCTAAGTCGTAAAACTATAGATCCTCATATGGATATAAACAAAACAAATATCATGTAATTGACACATTAAAAGTGCACATGACTATCAATGTCTGTGTTAGTATAATTTTCTGAAGAAATCGTTGAAGTAACAATAGTAGAATCTCATATTGATAGGGAGTACTATGTACTGGAAAATTGTGCTGAAACAGAATATATTCTATTTGAACTGCTAAGTTTTTACATCTGTCAGCCAAGGCAAACATTGAAGTCTCTTCTAAAGTAATGATGTCCTTACAGCAACACTTACTCTCTAAAGATGATGGACCAACATATTTCAGGTAGTCACAGAATGGAAATGTTGACTAGGATTTTTAGTTCAGTCAAACTGATTTGCCCTTTAAGTGTAAAGGCCAGACAGAGACCAGTAGTTTTAAGTTCCTGAGATGTCAAAACTGAAGTACTGATCTCTACAGTACTTCTTGCACAATTTCCTAGGAATGTACTCCAGACAACTAAGAAAAAACCTAGAACAAACTTCAGCAAAATATCTGGTGGCACTGTTGAGTTATATGGAAACTAAATTATAAGGATAAAAATGACAGGATCATGTTGTATATATATATAGAACACACTATTTTTAAAAATAGGCTAGAATTTATAAATTCAATTTTATTTTTTATTTAAAATTTTTTTAAGATTTTATTTATTTATTTTTAAAGAGGGGATGGGAGGGGAAAAGAGAGAAACTTTGATATGTGGCTGCCTCTGGCACATCCCCTACTGGGGACCTGGCCCACAACCCAGTCATGTGCCCTAACTGGGAATTGAACCGGTGACCCTTTAGGTTGCAGGCTGGTGCTCAATCCACTGAGCTACACCAGCCAGGGATAAATTCAGTTTTAATTTGTCAATTACATTCCAACAAAGATGAAAAGAGAATTACTGATTTGCACATGGGTATTAGCCTGAAAGTAAAATATTAAAAATGAATGTGAACAGACGTAGTGAATAGTGAAGACATTACTACTAAGTTCAATTACTGCACATATTGAGGTTGTAGAAATTTTTAAAAGCAGTATCTATAATAGCTAATTAGTAGAATTATACTTTTTAGAAAACTATAAATACAAATAGTATAATAAGAAAAAGGGAGATAGTTAATTCAAGCCAATAAATTGGTCCTATTAATGAATGTAAATGGCCTTATCTTACCTACTCAAAAATATTTGTAGATTGCTAACAATGCAAAATCTAACTATTTTAGACTTTTAATTATATATAAAACAGACATAAAATGAAAAAAAAAACACAAATAGTCCATGAGAGTGAAAGAAAAAAAGATAATCTAGAATATACCAGGAAATGAAAAGAAAAATCAGATTAATGATTTTGACATTGAACAATATACAACCCCTCAAAAAAAATTAAATAAGACAAAGTCACTTTATACTGCGAGAGGCTACCATTCATAATGAAAATGTACCAATGACTTTCATATAAAAGAAAATACCAAAGAGTAAAGTAGAAACACATAAAACATCATAATGTGAAATACTAACATACCTTTCACAGATACAAATTGATTAATTTGGCAACAAAGTCATAAGAATGGAAAACACCCAAACAACATAATCAATATGGTAGATTCCAATAGTAATATTTATCTCATTTTGAATTCCAGCTCTAGTACATATGTCTTTCCAGTTGTACATAGAATATTCAGAAAAGCTGACCATATATTAAAAAAAGAAACTATCCCCCAAACATAAATGATTCAATCAATATTATCTAACAATAAAGTAATAAAAATTAAAATTCATTTCTAAAACTATTAACAACAAAACAAACTCCTTTGAATTGCAAATCCAAAAGAAATGCTATTGAACAACTATTGATAGAAAAGATGAAATTGGAAAATATCTGGAAAAAATAAAAATTCATATATGAGAATCTATGAGATATTGTTAAATGAATGCTTAGAAATGATTCATAGAAATCAATGCTTCTGCAATTTAAATGAGAAAAATATAAACAAAAAGCTCAAATGTTGAAAGAACAGAAATGGAAAATAAAATTGTAAATTAATTTAAACATCAAAACTATAAAGCAAAGCTAATCATAACAATTATAAACATGCTTTTCTGTAATATATTGAATAAGCATTGAAAACCCTAGCCAAAGTAATTAACAACTTTAAGGGAGGGTGGGAAGTGGCAACACACGGGCACACAAAGAGAAAGAATCATCAAAAATAAATGTTTTGAAAATAAGAACATTAAACAACTCTAGTCATATAAATTTGAAATCCTTGAAAACTTCCAAGGAATATATTTTACCAAAATATTTCTTCAATAATGTCAGAATCTCTTAACAGAACAACTTCCAAAGACCTGAAATGAAGGCAGAATGAAAACAAAAACCGAAAAACCAAGAGAGAGGAGGTGTTACTGGGTGTTTTAGGATCTGTAACAGATCAGGTAATCCCATTGCAACTCCATTTTTTTCAGAGTATAGAAAAAGAAGGAAAATGTACATATTGTTTTAGGAAACAGCACTAGCTTTGAGAACAAATCCTGAAAATCATGACATACTAAAGGGCGGTGGCAGTAATGAGTCTTTGGCCCTTCTGCACGCGTATTGAGAGTGAAATCCAGCTGCCAAAGAACACTTCGAAGCATGGAAGTCCACTGTACATAATGCTGTAGGTTTGTAGTGAAGTACTGGCCATGTACGCCAATTATAGGGTATAGAAGAAAAGCCATCCATCCTTATCATGAGATACGGAACTTACACAATATCACAGAATGAGAAGTAACATGAAGAAAGTGTTTCTTCTTTATCTGCTTAGGAAATGATATCCCTGAGAATGGATGGAAAATGAATTCATATAATAGCATAAACATATAAAAAATACACATTCCAACAAAATATACATTCTGACTATATTAACTATATGTAAGTTTATAATATACATGCAGGCCAATATATTTAATATATTCTAATCAAACATTATAAAAATTAAAAAGTTATATAAACATATTTTTATTTACTTATTTATTTGATTCTTGGTCATGATTGTCCATGAGCATGTAAATTATTTTAGTTCTGACTTTGTCTTAGAGAAGGAAAAACTGCCTGATATGCAAAATTCAAGGGAACGCATTTCAAAGTATTTCTTAAAAAATTAATTGATAGTGAGCAAACGTTAAGGGCCTAAAATATTAGTTTTGGACCACGTTTATAACATTTTTGAGGAATCCTCTGCTAATCTCAAGGCAGGGATTTGATAAACACTGAATTACTATAGCAGTTGAACACAATTTTTAATTAATTTTTCATTATTCTAGCCTTAACATCATATTTTATTATTATCTTAATGTAGTCTGAACTTATTTTTAACAATCTCCATTATCTTCTATATTTTGCATCTATTTGGGGGAGATGTGATATATCAGAGTTTTTGCTGTATATGAGCCTGGGAGGAAAACTGAATTTCCTTTTAAAATAAAACTAGTAGTATTTTGTTGGAGGGTGAATTGATTATATATTGTCGAGTTTTCAAAAATAAGGCCTCTGCATATAAGTTAGAGATATTTTATACATAGGTTTAAATCGCTACCTAGTAAAGTGACAAATATTGATCTCTTGATAACATTAACAGGGGTGTTGCTCTGCTTCGTGCTGCACATCTGTTTATGTCATGTAGATCCCTTAAGACAAGAAAGTAGGAGGCTTAAGACTGACTGAAAGGAAAACTGGTGAGGAGGTCCATTGGAGAGAGGAAGACTGATAGATTCATAGGAATAATTATAGGTTGAATTACATTCAAAATTTTTTTTATTTGATAAAAATCTCTTTTGCATATAAAAAGTCAGTGAAAGTCTACTACGCATTAACATTATGGACCTGGTCCTTCAATACATTAAAGACAAAGAATGAGCATCCTGGTGTCCCAGGCAGTGATCATAAAGGGAGCAGAACACTGAAGCAGACCTGGGCAATGGTTAGGAAGTTAGCCTTTGTGGGAGCTGCAGATGCAAGTGACTCAGAAGGAAGCATTAAGCCAATCATCCCCCGGAATGTCAGGTGACCTCTGACCCATGTAGGACAAGGATTGGTGGTATAGACACGTGACTCTGTTATGTATAGAATGAGTACTTCAGCAATTTGATTTAGCTAGCAAAGGGAAGGGTGAGGCCAGAAAGCAGGAAAACACTATATGATATTTTGGTATATGTATATGTGTATGTATATGTATATGTGTATGTAAATTGCATAAAACATTTTGACACATTTTATTGGTATGAGTGTATGTGAGTTGCAAGTCTCTGTCAACACATTCAAACAGACAGACAAACCAAGAAAAAATATTGTTCATCTTTGTCTCTAGGGAATGGATTAATTTTGAGATAAAATATATTCTTAGATAATCTATTATTTTTTCCTCTGGTCATTTGAGTGTTCAATATATGCACAGTTCAATAGACTTGCACATGGGGTTCAGGATATTTGTTTTTCTTCTTTGCCTCTGACGACTTTTCCTGATATTCTTTGCCTACCATCGATCAGTCATGCACTGTACAGCTGGGACCGATAGCGAGTATCAAAGGGGAAGTGTCACTGCTTGTTATTTTCTAAATCGTGTGTGACAGAACTATTTTATTGTTCTCCAAAATCTGCAGTTGGTCTCCATTTAAACTAGGAAGTGTTTCCCTGTCATTCGGCCTCTCTTTCACGTTGCTGCTCACCGCAGCCATGATGTCTGTTACTGAGAGACAGGCAGAAGTGCCTCTGAGGGGAGCAATATCATCAGCACCGCCCCCTTGGTAATATCTTCTTCAACTTGCTTAGTCAATTAACTCCTTCATTCACTATTTGTTTTCTTTCTTTCTGACAGATGTACAAATCATACATCTGAGGCAAACTTATTTTGTAAAAGAATTCACTTGTACATCTGTCTTAAATATTCACCAAACTGAAGAAGTTCTAACCCTGGCTGGTGTAGCTCAGTGGATTGACTGCGGGCTGCGAACCAGGCAACGCAGGTTCGATTCCCAGTCAGGCCACATGCCTATGTTGCAGGCCATGGCCCCCAGAAACCCCACATTGATGGTTCTCTCTCTCTCTCTTTCTCCCTCCCTTCCCTCTCTAAAAATAAATAAATAAAATCTTTTAAAAGAAGTTCTAAACAACTATGTTGGTTAATTCAGCTTCTTAGTCAAGGTATTCTATTATTCATTGATCACATTTACCCCCAACTGACAATATAATTCTTTTTCAGTAGAAGAGTCCTTTTCTTTCAAATGAATGGCTGAAATTTCTTATTAATACTGATTAGCTTATATATCTGGAGTATTTGTATTGTATGAATCCATTAAATTTATGTGAAGGAGGTCTAACACTGGAATTCTCTGTTGTGATTCATTCAATTTCCCTGTAGAGCTTTAATATCTGATAATGTTTTTTTTTTTTTGTAATTAAGATTTAAGTGCCAAGTCCCACAACTCTTGGCATATAGAGAGATGCCATTTAACTGAGCACTATCCTGTTGTGACACTGTTATATTCTAACTTTTCAAGTCTTAACAGAAAGACTGGTTGAATGCAGAGTCATTATGACTCCAATGCTGCATTTTAGTACCAAACGAATAACATGACATCAAGAGCAGCAGATAAAAAACAATTAAGTATACCTGAATTGACAGGACTATAGCCAGATACTTTTAAAGTTCTATTTATCAAAAATTCTAAATATTATAACTTCTTTTTAACTTTTAATATTCTTCTAGATTTTCTATTTATGTCATCGTTGCACTTTTCTTATCTTTTACTTTCACTTATGTGTAAAAGTTTACTGAATAATAAAATATCATTGGGCATCTATTCAAATGCATATTCACTAAAGCAAAGGGCAATACATGAATGCTTCATGACATAGAATATGCAATATAGAAGGAGAAACAACATTAAGTAAAGAATTACATGTGTAATTATGTAAGTATATTATCAAACAGAAAGAGTTTGTCCACCAGGCACTAGCAGAGGCAAACACTAGGCATCAAGGATTGTACCAAGAGTATTGGCTATTTTATTATGAATGGCACCATCCAGGGGAACAGGAAGCTAATGCTCAACAGCCAGAACTTGATGGTGTGTAGAGCGACTCCAGTGTATTGGTATTTGTTTGGATTAGTGTTAACATGATGTATCGATCCTTATATTTAACTACTCCGTGCCTTTATATTTAAAGTGTTTTTTTGTTGTTGGCAGCATATTATTTAGTCTTGCTTTTTAATTTAATGTTATAATCTTTGCTTCATCATCAAAAAATTTAGACTATTTACATTTAATAATATTACTGAAATTGTTGGATTTCTATCTTCTCTCTTGCTATATGTTTTTATTTTTTCTCTTTTATTCTTCTAGTGAATTTTCTGATTCTATTTTATAAATATAACAGCTGATGCTAGAATAGGAAGGTAAAATTAAATAAATAAAAAATGGGTTTTTCATCATAAGCAGTTTGCTCCACAACAATGATGTTAACTTGATGAGAAGCTGTGTTGCAGAGGGAGGGAGATGATTGCAGCCACACAATATTGATCAGCTTAAATTTTTGAATTTTAACAAAAACTTTATCCAAAAAGCCATTGAAATTTAAATGTTGAATTAAAAATTTTAGGTTTGTGCTTGTAGGTTTTATCCCTGATTGGGGAAGATATAGGATGCAACAGATTGATGTTTCTCTCTCTCTCTCTCTCTCTTTCTCTGCCATTCTCTACCCTCCCACCATCCCTCCCTTTCTCTCTCTCTAAAACTGAATAAACCTACCCTTGGATGACGGTTAAATACAAAATTATGTTTGCATTTTATTTGGGCTCTCTGATTTTTGAAGAAAACCTTGCAGATGGCATCTACAATGTGAAATAAATATTTAATGAAGCTATCACATAGAAGATGACTACTATGTGACATAAACCAATTAAAAAGCAAACAGAAAAATCAATGAAATCAAATTCAATTCATTACAAAATTGATTAACAAAATTGCAAATCTTTAGTAAGACTAATGAATTAAAAATCAAAGACAAATAGTCAATATAAAGAATGAAAAAACACATTATTACTAGCCTTGAGGAAATTAAAGATTCAAAATATAAATTACCACTTTCTTCCAATAAAATGTATAAATGGCTAACTTTCTAGAAAGATACAAAGGGCCAAAACTGACTTAAGAAATAAAAAAAAACTAAATAAACCTGTAACCCTAATATATTTCACAAAACCCCAGGCTCAGATGACTTTAGTGGTGAATTTTTTCAAATATTTAAATGAGAAAAAATACTAATGCTTAAACATGTTTCAAAAAATATATAGAGACTTTTTACCAGTTTATTCTGAGACAAATATTACCCTGATACAAAAGCCAGTCAAAGATATTACAATAACATGGTCAGTAAAACTACAGAACAATATCCTTCATAAGTACAAGTAAAAATACTTAAAATATTAACAGATTTTAATAAAAAATAAAATATCCTAGGGATTTAAGTTTATTTTAATATCCAAAAATCAATTAATATACTATGTTGACAAAATATGGGGGGAATGACAGCATCCCAATAGATACACATAAAATCAAATACTTTTTTGTAACAAAACTCTAATATAAACTGGAATAGAAAGGAACTTTTCATTCTGACATATCAGCTGTGGAAGACTTGTAGCTAAATCATAATCATCACAGTGATATCTGCTCTCTTCCTATGTGTCAGGACGCAAGATTACAAAAGTCAGTTATGTACCTTTGTACCATCCATCCATGAAAATGAAAAGACAAACAAACCACAGACTGTGAGAAAACAATTGTGCATCTGTTAAAAGATTTGCACCCAGAATATATTTCGATCATTATGCTAATACCTCAATGTCTAGATGACTATAGGTCTCTAATCAACTTCGAAATAGAATATTGTAAGTTCTCTAACTTTGTTCATCTTTTAAAAAATGGTATTGGCTGTCTCTCATCCTTTGCACTTTCATACCAACTTTAGGATCAACTTGTCAATATCTATGTAAGGCCTGGTGGATTATGTTGAATTTTAGGCAATTTGGGAGATATTTGTCATCTTAACAATGTAGAATCTTCTAAACATGAATATGGCATGTCTCTTAATTTCTTTAGATTTTTCTTTACCTTGTATCAATGTTTTGTTGTTTTCAAGGTACATATTTTGCACTTTCTATATTAAATTTCTTACCAGGTATTTTATTGTGATGCTATTACAAAATGAAGATTTATGTTAAGATTAACAGTTACTAGTGTGTGTGCATGTGTGTGTATATATATACTTGTGTATACATTCACTTCCTGAGATCTGTTGAGAAAGTATCTAATCATGTAATATGAAAAATAGAGACATTTATTGAACAAGACCAAGGTACAAGAACCATCCCTCTCCCTCTCTCTCACTGTTTATTTCCATAAATAGCACATGTATTGAACTTATGTATCTATCCAATCTGATATTTGTTGCTTTATAATTGGAGTGTTTAAACCATTTACATTTACTGGAATTACTGATACAGTTGGGTATAAGTACACCAGCTTTCCCTTTTTAAAAAAATATTGTTTTTGTGGTGACACTGGTTAATAAAATTATATAGGTTTCAAGGCTACAATGTGGTGATACATCATATTGCATTGTGTGTTGACCACCCAGTGTCAAGTCTCTTCTCATAAGTTTCTCAGCATGTTCCCTCTCCCCATGAGATTGGTGAAGAAAATCTTTGGCAAAGTTCTTCCAAGCCACATCATCACAGTCAAAGTAAAGGGACATGGACAGGTAGACATCACAGGTAGACATGGACAGGTAGGAAGTATAGAGCTAGAGTTCATCTGGGGTTGACAGTGGCCTCAAACCTTATGGTAGTTCTGACGCACCTTCGAGTGGATGTTGTTATGATGCGTGGCTAAGGACAGGTGACCTCAGGGTGCTGGAGCGATGGCAGGGACCTGGCGGCAGTCTGAGGATGATGTAAAGTGGTGGCAGGATGGAGCTGGGTGGCTACCTGGGGTGGGGGTTCTTGAGTGGGTTCTGTTCAAGCACTGTTGAAACAGGAAACCACAGTGACGCCCGGGGAAGACTGTCCCATCACCATCTCTTTGACGCCCTCTGTTTGCTATTTGCCCTATTTTTGTTCCTTTGCTCTTATTTCTTCTCTGCTTTATTCATTAATTGATTTTTTCAGTATGACTTGATGTTATCTTCATGAACTATACATCTTTCTTTATATTTTTAGTAGTGATCCTATGGTGCATGAAATACATCTTTAATTTACCATAGTGTGCCTTCAAACAATGATATGTCATCTGTTGTCTAGGAACATCAAAACTTTTCCCCTTCTTGCCATCTTATGCTTTTGCTGTCACAGAGAGCCCTTCCAATTATATAATTAACATGGCAGTACATAGTTAAGCATATTTTTGCTTTAAGGAACAAAGTTTCTTTAAAAGAGATTTTAATATAAGAAAAAATGTGTTTTATATTTTTTACATATTTACCATTCCTTTGCATATATTCAAATTTCCATCTACCATAATTTTCCTTTTTTCTGAAGAATTTAATTTTTTTACTATGAAAAACAGGCATTTATTGAAAAAGGCACAAGATACAAGAAATATTGTATATAGGACAATGGTGCCTCAGTCCCCTTTACTGTAGGTATCTTGGGACCTCACACAGTTCTCCCAGTCTCCATCAGCTGCCCTGTTGTATTTTCATAAATCTCATCAGGTATCTGAAATCTCTTCCCTTTCAAAGGTGATTTCAGTTTGGGGAAAAGCCAGAAGTCCCAGGGATCCAAATCTGGGGTGTAGTGGGGCTGAGTCACCTGGGTGATTTGATGTTTCTCCAAAAAGCTCTGCACAAGACATGATGCATGAGCAACCACGTGTGGTAATGAAGCTGCCAATCACCAGTTGCCCATAGCTGTGACCTGCTGAATAATCTGGATGGTTTCTGTGGAGGAATGTTCAAATTTAACACAAAATTTGATGCATATTTGTTGCTCTACTGGGTCAGTCATATTGAATGTGACAGCCACACAGTACACATGCTCACTCGACAGCATCTACTGCCCCCACTGACTAATACAGTGAAGTCGTCACTGCTCATGCATGTACATTCCAGTCCACTCTCCTTGGCTGCCAGGTTATGTCAATGTCACGCAAATCATTCTCATTATATTAATATTGGTTCGACTTTTTTACTGGGCAGACCTCATATATACAGGATCTGCCAGAGGTAATGCCTATTTGGGTATGGTTGGTAGGGTAATAATATGAATGTAATAATTTATAGTTTTAATTTGAACATTTTACCTGAAACATCATATAATGTGCTTGAGTGTGATATTGTTATGTTATAGAATTACATGCTTATGATTTTGAATAAATGATTTTATAATAAAAAGGGGGCATTATTTGTGCTGGGCCCTATATATATGTATGTGTGTATATATATCTTATCTATAGATATGAGCAGCTAATAAGCACATAAAAATGTTCAACATCATTAGTCATTAGTGAAATACAAATTAAAACCACAATTAAATAATATTAAAGCTATTAAAATGGCTATCACTGAAAACCTATGGTCCAGGTGTTAAAGAAGATCGGATAAACAGGTGAAAATGTCAAGTAGTCCGGCCACTTGGAAAACAGTTTGGCCTTTTCTGAGAAAGTTGGGTATATTGTATAGTAACATACAATTCAAGAATTTCTCTGACAGGTATTCTTTCAAGAGAAAAATATAGCTACACAAATTCTCATACATGAATGCTGATTGCAGCATTATTTATAATAGTCAAAACCAGGAAACAATCTCAAGGTCCTCCAGGAGGTAAACAGAAAAGCAAAATGTGGCATATAATCAAAAATGCTAAAACATGCACGAACCTCAAAGATATTGTAACTAAAAATCACTAGACACAAAAACAATCTAATAAATAATTCCACTTATATGAGAATTCTAGAGAAGGCAAATTTCCAGAAACTGAAAGCAGATTATTTTCCTGTGACAGAGTGTGGACAAGGAATGATCTATACCTAGATTGTGGTGAGGATTGTATAACTATAAATTTATTAGAAATCATTGAAGTATCCTCTTAAAATTGAATAATTTTGGAGTTTATAAAGGCTGTTTAAAATCTTTTAACAATTTAAATATAATTTTTAATATTTCCTTGCAGATACTCGTACTGTACGCCTTGTTGCCTTTGCTAACCCTCACCCCGCTGCAGGAGGTGTGGTGTCCGACCAAAGAGCAGCACACGACCTGGCGGTTGAACTGTGCAAACATGGGCTCCCTCTTGGGACTGCTGCTCTCCTGGGGGCCCCCACACATGCACAGTTTTGGAATAAGTGGAGGGACTGGGCAGAATTTGTCCTCACATTTTTCCATCCTGTTCCCAGGGTTTTCTTCCCAAATTTTCAGCAGGTCTGCTGATTCGGGACTCTGTCTTCTCCATCTAGGTCTAGCAAGACTGTGAATTTTTACTGCAAGATCTGGCAGAACTCAGAGTACAAAATTCCACAAACTCACAATTGCTTTTTTTTTTTAAAGAATTAGTGGTGGTTTATTGCCTTATGCAAATTTAACCAACATGGCAACCATGCCAAAGGAATGAAAGCATTTCCAGGACATATGCACAGACTGTACATCTCAAAATTCTTCTGTCACAGTCTCACTCAGTAAAGAGAAAGTGTTCTGCTGAAACACTTTCTGGTACTTCCGAGTGGTTTCTTTTTTTAATTATTTTAAAAAATATTTTGTATTCCTAGGGTATATAACTCTTCATTTTCTCCTAAATTGATAAAGTTTATTTAAGACATGAGCACAAAGCACCGAGTTATCATTGTGAAATATGTGGAATTTTTTTTCTTGAAACTCTATGAGAATATAGTGAAAATAAATGATGTTTCTAGTACAAATTTAATTAACAAATAGAGGGATAAGTTTTGAAATCACACATTGATAATAAGAAAGTCTGGAATATCCTACCTTCTTGTTTTTCTATCTAGATATATTTTGTATGTATCTAATTAAAAATATTGAAAATGTTGTATAAACTTTTGTGATTTAATTATCAGAGATAAGAAGACAAGGAAGGATATCTTAGCAAAGGGAACTTATTGGGAAGAAATAAGGAACACATGCAGTAGATGGAGAGGCTGGCTAAGGTGGGCCTGAATAGGGCAAGGGTCCACTGAACTTGCAAAGGGCCCAGAAGGAGGAAGCGTGAAGCACTTTACAAGTAAAGGTGCAGGTACTGTGTGAATCACAGCTTCCTTATCATTCCCTTTGTCCTGCACTGAAGGTTCAAGTGGTAAGGACCTAGTGGCCAGGTGCTGACCCTGTCCTTTACTGGAATTGATAAGGCAGGCTGCACATGGAATCCTTTCAATACTCACGGAAGGACATTTGCGTTTAATTTTCCCCAGTCTACAAATAAGGCAGAAGAAGCACCCAAAGGAAAGTTGTGATTCTGTAAGGCAATAGATACACAGTTCATAAATTAGATGTGTTTTTTTTCCTCTACCATAACATTGAGGCTGTAAGCTCTATTTATTCAATTCCCAACTCCAAATGTATAGAACAGAGGTTATATTTGCATAGTACATAAATATTTATTAGCTGACTGACTTACCATCCTGTTAGAGGCCCCTAAAATTGAATAAGAAAAGTTTTATTCATAAATCTTAAAACTAATGGAATACTTTATAATATTCTTGTTTATAATTTTATTTTAATTTGATTAAACAATTTAAATAATGAGTTCTGTTACTACATAGCTCTTTCACTTTTAATGTTTTAATATCTGAAATTATAAATTGACTGGAAAAGCAGAAAATGAACCTCAGCATGTCTGTGAGATGATAAAAACAAATGCATCATTGTTATCATTTCTCATCAAATTCATTATTGATTCTAACACTTGTATTTGAGCCGTATTTCCCAAGATGGAAGAAAAAATGTGTTGTAAATTACTCAAGGGGAGAGAGAAATGCTTTTGATGATCTTTACACATAAAGAATGAAATTTAATTACTTAAGTTACAGACACTTGCAATTCACATAATATGCTGGAAACGGTGAACCAAATTCTTCAATAGGCTGTAGAAAACATGTAGGGGAAGCATAGTGAAGGCAATAAGTAGAACTAGATAAATTTACCTCTCTCCTTTCAAAAATAGTGCCTTGAAAAATGCTTAATTATGCTAATATTAATTTACTTAGATCATAGTAACCGTTTACATCTTGCTTCATTGAAATCTTCCCTTGCTAATAAAAACTAAGAACCTTTGAAACATTCTAAAAGCAAGATGATTTGTAATATATTAATCTCTTAAAGAAGCTGGTAACCTATTAATTTCTAAAGACCTGCACCAAGTAAGAATTACCAAGGATGCACATCAATGATGTTTAAAATTAGTAAATTTTCTGAGTTCTGTTACAACCTAATTCACTTTGTGTTTACACATCCTCTAGGTGATTTTTTGCCAACATGAATAAGCAATTCATATATTAGTCATGTTAGTAGTAATTCATCTAGAATGAGTTTCCCTGCTTTCGGCTGCAAGTGTGAAATCCTCAAAAACCATCATCCATCCCCATGTGAATTGTGTGAACGACAGGCCGACACATCGCTGTGGAACAGAATTCACGAGAGCTATTCCATCTATGACACAGAGGGAGTTTCTCTTCTGAATTCACAACTGCCCCAATTTCTTAAAATGTCGGTGCTACTCATTAAGCCAAAGTAGGGGGAAAAATAAAAGAACAAATACCAAAAAGATTTTGGAGACATGACCAGAATAGACTTTGGGTGGGGATGAAGGATTGAAAACCAATGGGAGAAATTATTTTTTATTTTTTAACTTGAAAAAATATTTTTTACAGAAAAATTAGAATTAATGTCTTCCACTTCCTGCTCCTCCTGATTTTATCTCACAAATTTATTCTATTTAGAAAGACATAACAAGATGGGGAATCTTATACAGGAAAAGGCAAGAAACATACTTTAATACACCCAATCAGAGCAAGACGAAAGTCACTGATTAACCAATTTTAAGAGACACAAAATTTTATCTTAGAAATACTTCAAAAATAATTTTATGGAAATATACATAATTTACAAATAATAAGCGACCTGACAATAGAAGTGAATGAATACTTCCCATTTGTTGAGAAATCAGTACATTACCTTTCCTTTCTTAATAACTCACTTTGTCTCATTTGTCCTCTTACCGAGTATAACTTATGCAGAGCATCACAGCATCCTTAACTCCCATTGCAGAAGAAGCAACAGTAATTCTGGAAAGTGAATTAAATTGATTTATATCACAGAGTTACATACGGACAGAATCATATATAGGATCCCCTTTTCTGATTCCTGGTGTAGAGCGTTTTATTCTGTAGTATCTGCCTGAGCGTTGGATAAGTAATAGAGTAGCAGGAAAAGTAAGCGTAGTTGTATTTCATTTTCTTGCACTGTGGAAAGCACATACAGGTAAACATGTAGACCCACATTCAGTGGCCTGCGAAGCCTTTGAACCAGGGGATTAACAATTAAATGCACCGCCAAATATGACAGAATCTTATCTTGTAGTGGAAAATATTGCTTTGTGTAGTGAAGGCAGGTAATAAACACTAGGAAAATCAGAGGGTTAGTCATATGAATTATAGTATTTATAGAAACAAAAACAGAAGCAGTGAAGTACTAATTGTATTCCATGTGTTTTGCTAAATTTTAAGTTCATAATGTAAAATAATTGTTAAGCTCCATTAAAGAACCTTGCACTTACTCACATGGTATAGGAGAAAAAAATAAATAATCACTTCTCCCTAGAATATATTATTATTATTGAATTCCTCAAGATTCACGTTAAGAAATAACAAGTTATCTATTAGACTTTTATTCTCATATTATTATTTAGTAAGATATAGTTTAAAGTTTAATATTTTATTTGTTCCATATGTTATGGATAAAAAAGAGACCCGATTTTCCCATAGTACATTCCACAGAACTTTTTCTCCTACTTAATGAACGATCTGAAAGATGTTATGAAAAAACCAAGGCTCAGTGTCAGATAATTTTGTGTTTAAATCAAACAAAATAAAACCAATTTATCATAAAGTAAAATAGCTATTATAACTTTAGGATTTATCTAAGCTCTTAACAGTCTAATCTTTATGAGTCCCCGAGTAGGGAACATAAAATGCACCATTTCTGTATTCCCCAGCAACTGTCATAACCAGGAAGGAGCACACAACTGAAACTTCTGCCTTCACACACCTTTGTAACCTTAGACAAACTACTTAAACCTTTGTACCTTTGGGCAAGCTACTTAAATTTTCTGATTATTCATTAGTGACAGTGCGTATATGTATACAATTTTGAGGTAACCTTATAATTTATTACCCTAAAAATAAATACCACTTCCCCCAAACCCCATCAATTACATTACATCACTAGACTATTATTTCACAGGGTACATATTAAAAACATTGAAATATTTTAACTTAGCAATCCAACAATAACAGTTATTAGGTAGATGCCATGTTCCAGATCATCTCGTTTTATTCAAGCACACTTTAGGAAAAACATTGAGAAGGAGGTAACTATTTGCTGCACTTACCTGATAAAACAGAAACGTCACTTGTCTCACATTTCGTCATCAGGGAGAAGAAGATTTGGGTTTGAACTTATGTCGGACTGCCAGAAAATCGAGGAATTGCCATCATATCACACAAAATTTCTAAAATGATTCAGTGCCTATCATTGTTCAGTGCATCCACGATGCACTGAAATTTTGTTTATACTAAGGCTGTTTGTCCTTTGTGTGCTGCCGTTGTGAAATTTTTGAAGTCAAGCACTATGTTCTATTCAGAGTGAGAATTCATACTTTGTTATGGGGACTAAAATGTGGTGAGTTTCTCGTCAGAACTTGTTCAATGAAAAATGAATATACACTCTAAATGGGAAAGGTGCAGAGAGGGAATAGAGGAGATAGCACAAGATTAGGAGAGTGGGGAAACTGTCTAGTGGAAATGCTTGACATTAGGGTAAACAAATATATTCTAACAATAGAAATGACTAAAATTTAACATCCACTTAGTTATTTACTTTCCTGAGATATACACCTGTCCTTTTTCTCTCCCACGAAACCTTTTAAAAATTGTATTGTGCTTGTATGTTATTTGCATGGTATTTATTGTGGGGAGGATTTAAAGGAAGGAGTTCATTTCCATGGATCTTCATGGTACAGAATGGAGTCAGAAGTAATTGCAATGATGTACAATCTGTGAAAGTTGCAGAAATGTTAGGGATGGCTGAATCCTTTAAGAATTTGCTGTATTCTTTTGGCTGTCTTCTGGGTTATTGGATAACTGCACAGTTCATTGAGGTTTCTTACAGTAATTGAATTTAACAGTATATGCATATGAAAAAATATATATGCTATTCCACGCAAAATGGATTTGTTTTATATCAGGATTACTGTTTTTGCATGAAACTGAGAAGTTAAAGGATATACAGTAATAATTTTTTTATAAAGAGCTTACAGATTTTTCATTAGAGATATCGATCTCTTGGCAAGTTATGTAGTACCATGGGGACTCTATAGGGGTGACAGAATAGTCCCTTTCCTGGCTGCCACAGGCATAGAGCCAATGAGTTTGAATCCAAATAAACTTTATGTGAACTTCAAAATGGTATGCTATAACATGAAGTGATGCTGTTTTGCTTATTGTAGTGAGTTTATTTTTATAACTTTGGAATTTTAGAGTGACCCATGGGTGAAGCTAAAAATAAGATAAAATCCAAATTCTCTCCCAAATATTATTACACAACAATAAATATAATTATACAACAAAGAATGCAATAAAAATGAATGGCATCAAGGGTATCACAAAGTTGTCTGTGGGGCTTTGCCTATTTGGCCTATATAGGGACGCTCCAGGACCCCATATGCCATGGAAGATTATCTACATGCCCTATGAGCAGTCTTTCCTTTTTTATGTGAAGTGGGCAATATTGTTAAAATAGTATTTTTGGTAGAAATCTTGTCTGTGTTCTAGGTTACTATATTTTCCCTGTCATCACCACTACCACAATTACCATCGTCATCATTATTATCATTATAAAACCCTTTATATGTTAACCACCTTGCCTACATACATATCAACACAATTGAATCATCACAGCAGCACTAAGAGGTTGGTGTTTTTAATATTCCTAGCCTATATAAATGAGAGACATTAAGTAAGTCATGAAGCCTGAATGACAACATGTGCTCTTTCTTTTCAGAAAAAAAAATCAGGCTCTTCAACTTTTATGAAATATCAACCCTACTTTTCTAGCATGTAGCTCTATTATTAACCAGCTAGATAGACTACCTGATAACAAAAAACAAAACATATAGAGGTCAGCCTAACTGGGCACTTCACCCACTTTTTAAATCTATGTGTTGCTTAAGTCTGGCAGAACCCTTACTGCCTAAACTTCATTATTTTGCTTCTTTTAATATAGTTGTCATGACTTATACTCAGTCTTTATATTTTTGACTATCTGGAAAGCTTTTATTAAAAGAACCCTGCTCTAATTGCAAATGCTGATAAGACTTGTTAAATGTAATATTTTGTCATCTTTATATAAATATACAAGAGAAATTTCTGCTTCTCATTGTAGATATTTTGTCATTTGCTGACTAGCTTGTTTCTAATTCTGGTATTGTGAATAGTTTAATATAGGCTTTATAAATCCCTTTTCAGAAAAGTCTGTTCTGAGTATTAATAATAGTTGTTTTAGGGTAAAAAAAATTCCTTTCACTAATAAATATGTTGACTTAACCAAGAAGTAATGTTAATGTAAATTACATTTTCTCCAAGCTTTTTCCAACCTTTACTATGTGAAATTTGAACCTCCTAGAGAAGAGTATAATATATATTAACACAAAAAAGCCCACCTTTACCTGCTTAAGTAATTATTTTTTTTCTCAGTGCATTAGCAAACATTGGTGACATTAATTTCATTGACTATATTTTTCTTAACTGCCAAAAAGTAGATAACTCAAGTTATGGTCCCATCTTAGAAAATAAGATGACATAGTCATCCTAGCTTTCTATTTTCATTGTGCCTTTGCTCTGAGTTTCTCAAATAATATTTCAAATGCAAATTACTTTCAGTTTATGCTTCACACTTAGGTACTTTCAATATAATTTTAACTAAAATTAATTTAGAATATGCCCTGGCTGGTATAGCTCAGTGGATTGAGTATAGGCTGTGAACCAAAAGACCGCTGGTTCGATTCCTAGTCAGGGCACATGCCTGGGTTATGGGCCAGACCCCCAGTGAGGGGTGTGCAAGAGGCAACCCACACATTGATGTTTCTCTCGCTCTCTTTCTCCTTCCCTTCCCCTGTCTCTAAAAATAAATAAAATCTTTAAAAAATAATTTAGAATATATCACATGTGGAACTGATAGCATAGCTCCTATTATAGAACTACCCCTATTTATTATCACCTCTGGCCCCTAGAGCTCACGACAGCACCCAGACGGTGCACTCATACATAGCTTTTTTTTTTTAATGAAGTTTTATTGTATGGAGTATTGTGCAATCTGGTTCCATTTTTAGATTTGTGTAAACTGTACCATTGAGCCCAGTGAAGAAAAAGTGTTTCTCTTTAAATTATTTTATATTATAATAAGATTCTGAAACAAGCATGCATTATTAGGCCAATTGAATTCTCTTAAACAGTTTCAACTCATACCACAAGTTCACAAAATCAGCCTCAGGCACTAAAAATCTTAAATGCCAGTCTGATAGTGTTTCTTACAAATATTCTTTGAATTTTATGACTTGTCTCCCACATGAGGCGTAATAGTTTCAGTGTTCTAATTAGTACTTGTGTATATTGCTATTACTTTGTCTCTTTAATCACATTATTAAGACTGTTATAGAGATTCCTTATAGAATCGCACTTTATAACAGTGTTTCTAATTTGAATATGTCCTTTTTTATGTTGTCTGATTCTGAAACATCATAAACTCTTTTTATGGGTCCTTTGATAGTAGTCGCTCTCCTTCTTTATGCTTGATTAGAACCTACAGTACTAAGTAATAAAGAAATTTCCTGAAGCTTAAGAGTTTTAATATCAGGGGGAAAAAAAGGACTTCTGTTCCCCTGTGTTTTTATGCTTGGGCAAGGAGAAGTATTTTTAAGCAGTACCGTTCTTGAATGTTGTATTGGGGTGTATACAAGGAATTCTGCTGCCTTGATATTTGACAATTTTTTTTAATAAACCTAATTGTCTGAGCCCTGATAGCCTTAAGGCTCTCCTCTGTAAATATTAATCTTATGAGACCCAACATGTATCATTCTAACACAGAAATCCTTGAACTATTTATATATTGAAAAGTAGTGGAATGAAAGCATGATGCCTTTCTAAAGGCTTCTGAAATGGGATCAATGTCAGTGACTACGGTAGCCTCTGCCTTTATTTCCATCACTTTTTTTTTTTTTTTTGAGAAAAGGAATAGTTGAAGAATTGAAGATGAAAAAAATTTGCAAAGAACTTTTAGCTGTCCTCACTTATATGAATTTAGGAATAGTTTAAAACAAACAAAACCCTTTCCAACATAGAGAGTTTTAAATTTTTTAATGTTTAGCCAATCAGTTAGAACATACCATGATTTAGCTCTGTTTTCTTGCTGTTTCATTGTATTGCCTTGCAGTAGAGCTTGATATAGGGTTACAACATTTAGAAAATTAATGTATAGGACACCCAGTTAAATTTGTATTTCAGATAAGTGACAAATAATATTTTAATTATGTCCTATGAAATATTTGGGACACATTTACACTAAAAATATTATATATCTGAAATGCAAATTAACTGGGCATCTATTAAAGCCTAGTTGGGCACAGAGAGAGCATATAACAGTTATTTATTTACATTCTTAAGGTGAAAACGTGTGAGCGTAGAGATAAAACTGCTGAGTGAGTACTACCTAGTTTGCCTAGGTAGTTGGATTATTCTTGCCATACTGTTTCCACTTAGCATATTTAATTGAGAATATAGTAAAAGTCACTTTAGTTCATCATAAGACTTAAATCTTGAAATAGGACCTTTAAAATCTAAGGCAACAACTTTCATGATATCTCTTTCTATCAAAGATCTGAAAATGAGAGTCATACACAATGTCACAAATACTTCTGACTCTCAGCCAGAGACATGCTGAGTGTAAGGCAAGCAAGGGGATGGTGAAGTTGTACAAGTGGTTGAGGAACGAGAGAGGCAAGGACTGCCAACCACACCACACAGCTGAAGAGGAGGTAAGACACAGCCCATCACTGCAAAACAAGTGATAAAGATAAGCCAACCAGTTAGCATCATTGAGAGAGCAGAACACCACCTAGAGCTGTGGTGTATATGTGTGGCTTTACATCATTCACAGGGGTGAGAAAGTCTGTGAAAAAAGCAGATTGAAGTTAAAGCAGAGGAGCCACAATGACAAATTACACAGGTCTGGCTCCGCCCTGGGAGAACTGGTTTTAGTGCATCTGGTAGGGTAATTATAATTCTTTTTAATTTTTAATTTTTATTCTGTTGTGGTTGTCCCATTCCCCCTCTTGCCCTCCTCTGCCCAGCCCACACCCTGCTCCCACAGCCAGTCTCCACACTGTTGTCCATGTTGATGGGTCATTTATGCATGTCCTCTGACTAGTCCTGCCCCTTCGGTTATTTAATATTGGTGGACATCTCCAGAGATATGCTTTGTTTAAAACATCTTAGTGGCAGTAAAAATTTTTTTCCAGTGTGTCGCTTCTATTTTCATTTAATGGTTATATTATACATTGAATAGAAATTAGAATTTTAATTTGTATATGCATATGTGTCTATTTGTATATATATGCCCACACTTTATATATGAGATAAAGTTTTGTTATTTATAACTTTAGTTTTCTCTATTTTTGGTTTAAGGAAGAATTCATTGCATCCGCTCTTAGAAAACATGCACAGATAAAGCATGTTCTGAGTTCTTGCTTACACTCCAATAGGTTGCTTTCCCAATGACAGGTGCATGTCCTGACTGGCTATTGCACTTTAGATCCCTGACCCTTTCTGCCATTGGTTGGCACATCCGACTCTGCTCTCATTTAGCTCCAAGTATTGGAGAAAACTGTACAATTTCAATGCGAGTTGCTTTGTTACTAAGTTTCTCTTTATGCCTAAAGACTGTTGGAGACTCTATAATCAGATTTCAGAATTGTAAATGCTCACGTTCTAACAAGTTTTTAAATTTTCTTTGTTGAATTGGAAGTACATATTACTGTACAAATAGTTTAATAGGGAATATTTATGTGCCTAAGTCAGCAAAGAAAAATCCTGTTTAATCTATAATATACCATGGATTTTAGGATAAATTTTCAATGAGAGTACTGACTTTCACCTGAGAAAACCAGATGGCCACTGAAAATAGTCCATGTTGTTATCAAATACATAGAAAATTATCTAACTTGGGGAATCTACCACTGCCCATACTTTGAATTTTGTGGCTGAGAACATTATTTTTGTTATTGATCCATAGTTGACCATGCTTTATACACTACTTCAGTTGGGAAAGTTCATAGATCCAGAAGCATAAGAACCCTGATATAAATGTATTATAATAAGTGGAAGAATAAAAAGAAACATAGATATCAGAATTAACTTAGCTGTCATATTCTCTTCCCTGTAGCTAGAAAACACTTAAATTCAAATTATCTAGAGGTCCTACAGTGAACAGTAATTCATTTGTGGAATAAAAATATATTTTATTTAATGTCTACCACGTGCCAGAAACCGTCCCAGCTGTTCTAGATACAGCAGTAAACAAGATAGACATAATAATTGCCATCAGTAAGCTTCTATTCTAGTGCAAAAGACAGATATTTTATAAACAAATAGATTAATTAAAATGTCATTTTCCTTGAAGATAAGGTATATATTTTTAGACAGTATAGAATATGGGGATGTAATATAGTTTTCATGCAAAAGGAAGTATGCCCCAAGATGATGATTTTCAAGCTAAGATCTGAAAATGGTTAATTAAATAAAGAAGTAGGAAGAAGCACATTTGAGGTAGAAGGCTGTTTCTGTGATGACCCCAATATTGGAAAATATCTGGTTTTCAAGTCACAGAATGAAGGCCTCTATGTTTGTAGGATAGAAATCAAGGGAGATAATGGTGAGAAACGAAATAGAAATACAGAAAAGGCACAGATTATGTAGGGTCTTATAGGCCATCTAGATTTTTATCCTCAAGGTAATGGAAAGTTGTTGGAATTAACAATGTATCTGACTTACAGTAACAAAAAAAATTACTTTGAGTGCTAAATGAAGCGTAGGGGCAAAAATATAAGCAAAGAGACTAATAAATAGTAGAAGAGAAAGGAGCCTTTGCAAATGGGAGTAGGGTTACATTAGTGGAGACGAAGAGAAATGAAAACACTGTAGACATATGTGGAGATAGAAATCACAGAATTTGGCAATGGGTTTGATATGAGAACTAAATAAAAAATAAAGGACACTGTTGTTCATGTCCATGTGTCCTTTTTCCTTTTTCTGCTCAATCCCTACCCCTTAACGTTATGGTAATTGTATAGGGACGGGGGCTATAAGGGAGATAAATAGTAACAAAAAATACAGTAATAAAAAAGTTAAAAACTAAATAAAGGAAATAAATAGTTAGTGATAATTAGTTTGAGCAAGTAGATGAATGGAACAGTCACCTAAAAGCACAAAGAATGTAGAAGGTATAGCTAATGAGAATGGCTATAGTATCAAGATTCTAATTTTGAGGAGGCTAAGGTAAATAGGAATAAGATATAAATGTATTATAGAAATGTTGACTAAATACTAAATATATGTGGCCAGATCTGACTTGGCACTACAATTTCAGAACCACTGGCATAAAATGACATTTATGCACATAGGGATAGACGAGATTTCCTCTTGTGTCCATACAAAATTGGAAATGGAGAGACGTGAGGACTGAACATGATGAAACCTCAATATTTAAAAAGTTATTAAGGAGCATTCAGACAAGGGAGATTAAGAAGGAACAGTCAGATATATAAGAGGAGTATGGAAAGTGTTGGCAAGGTGTGATTGTAAAGAATTAAGTAGAAACCTAACAAGTGACTTGGATTTAAACTAAATTAATAATCTTAAATAATCTGAACAGTTTCTAAAGTCATTATAGACTGAGTTGATAGGTGAATTGAGTAACAGATAATGGAATAGAGATTATTATGTGGCTAACTAGTTTCTAGAACCTATGCTGAAAAACAAGAGCAGATAGAAAACAAAGCAAATGGATTGAGGTTAGAGGGCAAGTGTGTGCTCTTTGTTTTAGAGTGGAGGTGATTAGTGCCTATTTAAATATTAGTTAAAATGATCTAGTAGAAAAAGAAAGCTTTTGAAATGAAAGAAAGATGGAAGACAACCATGTTGAGAATGGATGAGATTCCATCATATGTGGGGTGTGGACATTTGAAAGGAGTTGACTCTTCAAGTCTTGTTAGTGGAGTGAATGTGATGGAAAATGATACCAAAATTGTTATATATTTGGAGAGAAAATGAGAAGCCTGAATCTTGTAGCTATTGCTTTTTTCATCAGAACAGTGAAGTAACTATGAGTTTGGGTGGAGGAGGCATACAATGACTATTTGTTTCAGGAGAAGTTAGAAGGCAGAGAATAAAATATTTGATGTAGTGAGTGACAGGACTTCATGGGAGAATTTCATTACATTCATTTATGAATGCCTATATGAGGATGCTGATAATGAGCATGTAATAATTTTAACATTTTTTTTGTTTTCTGACTCTCCTTATTAGACAAAAAAAGGAGAATTTTTGGGTTTAAACTGAGATTAGAATATCATAGGCAGATGTGTGACAAGTGGAGAGGGGGTTAACTAGGAGATTTAACTAGGGAGTTAAAATATATGTAAGGGAAATGATTAAAATAAAGATCTGTATTAGTTAACGACAATTTATCTGCTTTAAATAATAGACAAAATGTCAGTGGCTTATTTAATTAACAAATTTTCATGAAACAGTTTAACTCAGTCAGTCCAGAATTAATACAACAATTCCTTAGTGGTGGAGACCAACATTTTCTATTTCTTTGCTATGCCAACCTATTTAGCTATCACAATCTAAGAGGTATGCACCAGCTCCTGCCATGAAATCTACCTTCTAGACAGAAGGAAGGGGAGAAAAACAAGGGGAAGCCTGTCACTTCCCAACAGAGGGTTCAAGTTAGAAATTGAGCTCACTCAGTACTTTCCTCTATCCCATTGGATGGAACATTTTTGTATGTCCACATCTAGCTGCAAGGGAGCCATGAGTACGTAATCTTTTTTTCCTTGTTCATATACCTAGTCTAACTATAGCCAGCAATGGGGAAATCTAGCGGTCTCTTCTATAGGCACTATGGAGTGTATGCTCAGAGAAAAGAGGGGAGAGGAGGCTACACAGTTAGCAGGTCCCACCTAAAGTCATCTCACTTTTTTTTAGAGAAAGGTATTCAGCAATACCACATGGGATTCAACTGCAAGTGTTGTGCACCAAAGAGTTGACTCAGTAGGTTTGGGATACTCAAATCCTGCACATTCCAAAGAAAGGAATCACTGATTAAAACTGATGTTTATTCTGGATCAAAGGGAGTTTGATAAATTCAAAATAAATGTCAAATTGATACATTGTGGCAGTATTTTAAAATCATGAAACAGAGCTTTTTTTTCTGAAATAAATATTTACGTGCTTTGACCTTATTTTTGTTTACACTTTATTTAACAATAAAACCATGGATTAGTTCATAACAGAACTCAATTATTAGCACTGATATGCCTCAAAGGTTAATGAAATTATAATTAGTATTGCTTGTGCTACATGTGGATGAAAGGAGTTGTAAATCCAATTAATCCTTCTTAGTTCATAAATTATTGACTTGATAGGCAATAATCTCTTAGCTTTATTGTATCAATTTAACTAAAGCATTGAACAATGTCTCGAGCTAAAAATTCTTCCCCATATTTTCAATGACTTAAGGGAACCAAAATAATTTTTTAATGAAGAACAGAAAATAGAACAAATGAACATTAAAAATTATATACGAGGTCTATCTGGAAAAAGTCCAGCCATTGTTAATATAACAAAACAACTTGTGTGACATTGATGTAACCTGGCAGCCAAGGAGAGTGGACTGGAATGCACATGCATGAACAATGATGACATCATGTACTAGTCAGTGGGAGTGGTAGTCCCTGTTAAGTGAGCATGTGTACCTTGTGGCCATCACATTATAAATGACTGAGTGAGTAGAGCAACAAATACGCATCATATTTTGCCATAAGCTTGAACATTTGTCGCCAAAAACTATTTGGATGATTCAGAAAGCCACAGCTACGGGAAATTGGTGATTGGCAGCTTTATAACAACAATGTACCCACTCATGCATCTCACTTGGGTGACTCAGACCCACTACAGCCCAGATTTGGCACCCTGTGACTGCTGACTTTTCCCAAAACTAAATTGCCTTTGAAAGGGAAGAGATTTTAGACCATAGAAATTCAGGAAAATATGACAGGGAAGCTGATGGCAATTGGGGGAACTGTGTGAGGTCCCAAGGTGCCTACCTTGAAGGGGACTGAGGCATCATTGTCCTGTGTACAATGTTTCTTGTATCTTCTTCAATAAATGTCTCTATTTTTCATATTGTATGACTGGGTACTTTCTGGACAGACTTTCTCACATATAAGTCTATTTATGTACACACATATTCTACATGAAATTCTATATTTCTATACACACACACATGCATGCACATATGAGGTCTTTCCAGATGGTATCCAGTTATGTAATATGAAAAATAGACCCTTTTTCTGGAAAGACTTCATATATATTCCATAAGCAAAATATTTGCATATAAAATATTTGAAGTCAAAGCTAAATATCTCTTTCAAAAATACTCCTGAATTTTTTAGCATAATGGTAAATCAAAATAGTTCAGGCATTAATACATACAATGTTAAAATTTTTATTTATTTATATTGGAAGAATCTCCATATGATTTTACTTATATGTGGAATCTAATAAATAGAAATAACAAGCAATATAGAGACTCATAGATTGAGTGCAGGGGCTGACAGCTCTGTGGGGGACAGTTGGGGTAGAGAAATCTAACAAAAAGATAAGAAAAGAAAAAGAACTCATGGACATGGACAAGAGTGTGGTGACTGAGGGGAGAGGGGGTGGTGGAGATAGAAAAGTATATGGGGGGATAAATGGTAATGGAAAAACTAAAATAAAAAAAAGATTATTAATCTTTAAAGCTTTAGTCAGACAAACACAAAATAATATGGAAATTGCATTTTGTGGTAAAATTAATTCAAACTTGGGGTAAAGGTCATAAGTTTATATTCTGGGGTATTCTACTACCAGCTGTATAACTTTGATTGTGTTTTAAAATCTCAATGAGTTCTCAATTTATTATTTGTAAAATTGTGTTGATAGCCAGCATCATACCTTTCTGTTGAGGGGACTGATTATCATTGTATCAGATCTGCAACAGTAGTTGCATCTGAATCTTCTGAAGAAACACTGCCCTTTAGTTTTGAATGAGCACCTAATCTTTGTGGAGTCGACCTCTTGCTATTTCTGATACTTCTCAGAATTTATCACGATGCATTTTTCAATGCTATGTTAATTTGTTGGATTCTGTGCTTTGAATGGCATTCAGTTATTCATAGGTGTATATCTATTTAATCAGATTTATTTCTGTCATATATCCCTGAAAGTTATATTTACTTAACTTCATTTGTCATTAGATCTTCAGTGGAAACTTTGCCCCATTGTTTAATTAAGAGACATAGTGTAACATTCAGCAGCTGAATCCATTAATAATAATGAAACCACATTTTATACTTTTGAAGACATTAAACCATGCTATAGACTATGATAATACTTATGATGAAAACTGAGGCTAATATGAGGTGAACACTCATATAGTCTATAATTTTATGATGCCATAAGCATAGACTTTTATTAACTTTAATTGAAGGGTGAATTAATCAGAAATCTTTTAGTTGCAAATAATAGAATTCCAACTCTGTCTCATTTAAGTAAAAGAAGGACTTGTTATATTCAGGTAATTGGCAAGTTCACAAAAATATAATAAGAATAAGTGTCAAATATCAGAGAGAATTCTGACTGGTCCAATTACTCTGTCCTAAAAAAAATGGGTTGCTTCATTGTCCAGGTATAGATTATGTCCTGTTCCTCATGGCTCTATTTATGGAACAGAATATAAAAAGAAATATTATTCAATATTTCTAATTGAATAATGGATGAAAAATATCTATTTCCTGTCCATAGGGAAATCACTTGTCCTGTAATATTTTGTTTACATTGAATAAACATGTGACATTTCTCTTTAAAAGAAAATCATTGTTGTTGACTTGCTGTTGTCCCACATTTTCTCCATTGCTCACTCCTACCCCGTCCCCCCAACTCCCACAGTCAATACCCCCCAATGTCCATGTCCATGAGTCCTCTGTTCAACTTTCTTTGCTTGCCCCTTCCCCTTCTTTACTCCATTATCCCCTGCCTCCTCCCCTATGGTCACTGTCAGTTTGTACTTTATTTCCACTTGTTTGTTTTGTTGATTAGGTTGTACTTATAGGTGAGATCATATGGTATTTGTCTTTCACTGCCTGGCTTGTTTCGCTTAGCATAATGTGCTCCAGTTCCATCCATGCTGTTGTGAAGGGTAGGAGTTCTTTCTTTCTGCTGTGTAGAAATCCGTTGTGTAAATGTACCACAGTTTTTTGATTCACTCTAAGTGTACTGATGGACACTTAGGCTGTTTCCAGCATTTGGCTATTGTAAATAACACCACTATGACTGATCATTGGAATGCATAGGTTCTTTGGAATTGGTGATTCAGGATTCTTAGGATTTGGTCCCAGCAGTGGGATCAATGGATCAAAAGACAGTTCCATCTTTAGTGGAACTATAGAATTTTTGAGGTAATTTTGTACTGTTTTCCACAGTGGCAGCAGCAGTCTGCATTCCCACCAACAGTGCACTAGGGTTCCCTTTTCTCCACAAACTCTCCAGCACTTGTTGTTTGTTTATTTGTTATTGATGGCCATTCTGACTGGTGTGAAGTGGTATCTCATTATGGTTTCAATTTGCATCTCTCTGATGGCTAGTGATATTGAGCATTTCTTCATGTGTCTATGGGCTATCTGTATGTCCTCCCTGGAGAAGTGCCTGTTCAGATCCTTTGCCCATTTTTTAATTGGATTGTTTATCTTCCTGGTGTGGAGTTGTGAGAGTTCTTTATATATTTTGGAGACAAAATTCTTGTCTGAGGTATCACTGGCAACTATGTTTTGGTTCCTTTTTCCGTTTTGTTGATGTTTTCTTTAGCTGAGCAGAAGTTTTCTAGTTTGATGTAGTACCATTTGTTTATTCTTTCCTATATTGTCCCTTGTACCAGTGAAAATATTGATGCATGGAATATTTCCTGCTTATGTTTTCCTCTAGGACTTTTATGGTGTCATGACTTATATTTAAGTATTTTATCCATCTTGGGTTTATTTCAGTGTATGGTTTAAGTTGGTGGTCTCATTTTATTTTTCTGCATGCACTTATCTAGATCTCCATGGTCAATACCATTTAATGAAGAGGCTATTTTTACTCCATTTTGTGCTCTTGCCCCCTTTGTTGAATATTCATTAACCATAGTGACATGGGTTTATTTCTGGGCTCTCTATTCTGTCCCATGGATCTATGTGGATCCATGGAACAGATCTTATGCCTGTCCCAGATGGTTTTGATTACAGTGGCCTTATAATATAGTTTGATATCAGGTATTATGATCACTTTTACTTTGTTCTTCTTTCTTAAAATTGCTGAGGCTATTCAGTGTCATTTATGGTTCCACATAAATTTTTGAAATATTTGTTCTAGATCTATAAAATATATCACTGGTATTTTGACAAGAATTGCATTGAATCTATAGATTGCTTTGGATAGTATTGACATTTTAATGATGTTAATTCTAATCCATGCACACAGTATATACTTTCATTTATTTGTGTCTTCCTTAATTTCTTTCTTCAGTGTTGTATAGTTTTCTGAGTACAGGTCTTTCATCTCCTTGGTTAAGTTTATTCTTAAGTATTTTATTTTTCTTGTTTCTATAGTAAGTGGGATTTTTTCCTGATTTCTTTCTGATATTTCATTGTTGATATACAAAAATGCCTTCAATTTCTGAATGTTGACTTTGTATCATGCTATTTTGCCAAATTCATTATGCCATAATATTTTTTTAAAACTGGTTAAGAAACCAAGGCCTAGGATGATTTTGAAAGAGAGGGACAAATTACATGCACTAAAGCATTCTAACAAGAGGGGGTTACTGACAACAATTATACTGAAAGAAAAGGGTCATAGTAAGCTCATTTTTAAATAGTCCTTGCTGTGTAAGCGTTCTGAATGTATATGCTACATTTGAACATTTTACCATAATCTATAATTCTGTTCTGTCTCTGATTAACTTGGACAGTAAACATTTTATCCTTTTATAAAAACATGTATTTTATGTTACTGTCTGATAACCTTTCCTAATTGGCAGAGTTATTTTAACAGTTGTTTGTGAAATAACTCAACTATTCATGTACAGGAACTAACCAGTGATACTAATTGACAATCTCTCTGTCACAGTTGATTTCAAACATCTCTGTAATGAGTCCTTTGGATAGAATTAAATGAATAAATCTTTAGTAAAATAACTGCATTTATAAGGCAAATATTAGATAAGCCAGTACAGATATAGCCAGGAAGAGGCAGTGGGAGAATAACTGAACAAATTGTTAAACAACAAATCTAGAAAACTAATAAAAAACCCAAACATATGTAAATAGAAATAAATATTATTATTTCAACTAATTTCTTCTGGTAGTATGATTAAAATTCTGAATTGATGTTTAGCTATAAAATGAAAATATAATATGAAAATAAATGAAATTCATGAAAATTAGGGAGGAAATATTTAATGAATACATAATGAAGAAATACTTAAAATTTTAGTATAAAGGTTAGATTTTATATATACACATAAATATTTTTTTACTTACATATGGGAGAAACTATATATTTTATTACCTATTTTAATAACCTCTGATAATAAACATAGTTATTGGCAAATGCAAAGGGATACAAAAGAAGTAAAAATCAACTGAACATCAGAACTACTGCCTTTATCAGGATAGACTATCATAGTTCTACCCAATAGCAAAACTGATTGCAACCTGTAGCACACCATACTGGCAATAACCTTTTACAGTAAAGCTCAAGTAGGTGCATAGGCCATGTAGGTAATTTCCATTTATCAAGGATAAGTGCAGACAGATCCAGTAGTTTTTTTCACCTTTAAAATTTAAATGAGCCCCGGTCAGTGTTGCTCAGTGGATTGAGCACTTGCCCACAAACCAAAGGGTCCCCAGATCAATTCCCAGGCAGGGCACATGCCTGAGTTGCAAGCCAGGTCCCCAGTAGGGGCTGTGTAAGAGGCAACCACACATTGATGTTTCTCTCCCTCTCTTTATTTCTCCCTCCCCCTCTCTCTAAAGATACATAAATACAATCTTTGAAAAAAATAAATAAAATTTAAGTGATTCTTGCAGTATTATGTTAAGTTCCTCAATTTTAATAATTCTGATATTCCATGGTGTACAGAAATTAACCTTTTTCTCATTTAACAAAATTTATAACACATTTTGAAATCAATATCCCTTCAATGTAGCCGTTTCTTTTTAATGACAAATTTTATGTTTATTAAGTGAATTAATAAGCCACTTCTTCTTTTGCTTGCACTAATTTAATTTGAGTTTCTATCAATTGTTACAATAGTACTCTTGACTACTCTATAATTTTTCCCTTTCTTCTATGCTTTAAATTAGTATAGACCCCTAATTTTAACTTTCACCTACTTACAACTCAGATTCATTTAAAATCTGACAAGTTATCTATTATTTCTATTTGTGTATCTTCCAAGCTGTGACTTTATTTTTGAGAGTTTATTTAGTTATTTATTTATTTACTTACTTACTTTTAGAGAGAGGGGAAAGAAGGGAGAAAGAAAGGGAGAGAAACATTGATGTGAGAGCGAAACATCAGACAGTTGCTTCTAGCATATGTCCTAACCGGGGACCCAGCCTGCAAACCAAGCATGTGCACTGACTGGCAATAGAACTGGTGACCTTTAGCTTTGCAGGATGGCGCCCAATCAACTGAGCCATGCTGGTCAGGGCTAACTATGACTTTCTTTAAAAATCTAATTTGTGGCAGAGGAAGCCTAATTTGTCCAACTTTGACATTATCTTCTTACCTGACCAAAATCCTCACAATAAGCCAACTCATAGACCCATGGATACTTGGTACATAGGCTAACCTTAGGTCCTATCAGTCATATAACAAGGCTTCTGAATGACATGCAGTTCATTTAAGAGCTAAAAGCAGAGCAGTTTCCCATACAAGAGGTAAATCCTGTGACTGGCTTGTCAAACATAAGCCCTTCAAAGGTATTATTACAGGTGAGGTTCTGACTTTCCACTCCTCTGGATTTCACCATGACCATCAGACATTCACCTCCACAGCTTCACTTCAGTGTTGGAGGTCAGTAAACATTGCCTATAAACAGATTTTTTTCTGACTCATGCAAGTCTTTTCCTTTGCTAATCTTTATACAGCATTGGTCTCCTGGTTCAGAACTTCTTCTTGAATATATTTCTAATTATTTCTTGGTAACAGTTAAATAGCAGATAATTAGTATAATAAAATTTGTGTTTTAAGGTATAACTTAGGCAGAATTCAGTCATAGGTGAACACAGAGCCATTGTAGCTTCTGTGTACCCCTAGGGCAGGCATATAAAATATGATCTAAAGAATGGTGACCTTGTTATAGGTAGAGACTTTTTAGAAAGGAGGAGAATCTAGTCAATGACAGTGTATGTTTACCAAATGAATATAATAGGTTAATGTCCAAATCCAAAACAATTTGCTAGACTCAGTTGTCCTTTATGCACCAGGCCTCTGATTTTTGACAAGAAAGAAGCTAAAAAGGAGGCAGGGGGGAAGCATAGTCACACATATTCTGAAAATGTTTAAAATCTGGGTCCCTGATGAAATTTCATATAAATGAGAACCAGTGAATTAAAAACCTCTGAATTTAAGCCCAGGTCAAATACTAACATAATAAAAAAAAGTAGCAGTAGCAGCACCAATAAAGTAGATTGAGATTGCAGTCATCAAGTTCCTACTCAACCTAATTAAAACCATAGCTCAGTTCCAGCTCATATTGAACTTAAGACCTTGAGATTCTTAATGATCAGTTTCTCAACCTAATCCCAGACAGAGGAAATGGTTCGGAATCTATGAAGGAAAACTAAGACAAAATATTCTCCACTGTGTTCTGAATATACACATTAATAATTATAAGATATGAAGGAAGAAGAGAACTATAACTCATTCATTAAATAATTATAGTCAATAAAAGCAGACATACAAATAAATTCATTTTGAGATAGTTATTGAAATATTGTATCAGTCTGCTCAAGCTGCTATAAAAAATACCACAGATAAAATGGTTTAAACAGCAGATACTTATTTTCTCATAGTTCTGGAAGCTAGAATAATAAGATCAAGTTTCTGGCCAATTTTGTTTCTGGTGAAGGTTCTCTTCTTGGATTGTAGATGGCCACCTTTTGGGTATGTCTTCACATGGTGTTTTCTCAGCACAATAGGAGGGGAGAGAGAGAGGGTGCACAAGAAAGCAAGAAAAGAAAGAAAGAAAATGAAAGAAAGAAAGAGAGAGAGAGAAAGAAAGAAAGAAAGAAAGAAAGAAAGGAAGGAAGGAAGGAAGGAAGGAAGGAAGGAAGGAAGGAAGGAAGGAAGGAAGGAAGGAAGGAAGGAAGGAAGGAAGAAAGAGGAAGGAAAGAAAGAGAAAGAAAGAAGGAAGGAAAACACTTTGTGGTATTTCTTCTTATAAAAACACTAATCCTATTAAATTAGGGCTTTACACTAATGACCTCTTTAATTCAATTATTTGTAGAGCTTGTATCTCCAAATATAGCCATACTGAAGATTCAACATGAATTTGGTAGGGTCAGAATACATTCAGCCTATAGCAGTAGGCAAATTATTTCCAAACAAACTACAATAAGGTTAAATAATTACATATTTTTAAAAGATTTTATTTATTTTTAGAGAGAGGGGAAGAGAGGGAGAAAGGGACAGAAACATCGATGTGTGGTTGCCTCTCACATGCCCACCACCAGTGACCCCACCCACAACCCAGGCATGTGCCCTGACTGGGAATTGAACCAGCGACCCATTGCTTTGCACTCCGGCACTCAGTCCACTGAGTCACATCAGCCGGGGGAAAAAATTATATACTTAAAGGGTAAATACATGGTCAGTTTTAGAAAGAAATGAAAAGTGAAGGAGAAAAAAAATGAGCGAAGTACAATTTCTGAAATTATAAATTGGAGTAAGTTTATAACACATTGTGCCTGCAAAGGAAAGGTTCATAGAATTTGAAGGTAGCTCAGTAGAAGTTAATGCAAATGAAAGGAAAAGAGAACATCAACAAATGTGAGGTAGTATCAATAGTAATTGGAGTCTCAGAGGAGTGGGACATACAGGAGTAAGAAAAATATTTGAGGAAAAAAGGACTCTTTTTTTCCATTTTTTAAAATTCTTCATCCAAGGATATGTTTACTGATTTTTAGAGAGGGAGTGTGTGTGTGTGTGTGTGTGTGTGTGTGTGTGTGTGTGTGTGTGTGCGCGCATGTGCATGTGTGAGAGGAAAACATCAATTGGTTGCCTCTAGTATGAACCTGGACCAGAGATCAAACCTGAAATCTGGGTATGTTCGGAACTTGATTTAAAACATCAATATTTCCAGGAAGCTAAAACGACAATAAAACTAATAGCAATAACAGTAACTGTTACAGTTAGTTATTATAAAAGGAAGGTAGCAAATAAAATCAGACATTAAGCAGAATTACCTAGGAAGGGGTAGCTTCATGGACACCCAGGGGACAACTGCATTTTCTACCAAAGGGGTGTGACTCTCTGAGCAGGCAGGATAACCTGTTTACCAAACAGCTCAGGAAACAACTGCCCATTTTCCAGTATTGGGATGGAGGGGAGGTTAAACAGAGGGGGAGACTCCTCTGTTGGGGCATACACAGAACAAGTCAGATGACAAAGCAAAATTATGAGACATGCGCAGTAGGAGCCAAAATGGTGCTGGTAAGTGGGAGGAATCTAGCCTGGGAAAATTTGGGAAGAGAATAGGATAGGATAAGGGCATACAGATCCAGAAGATCCAGGAAAGGGATTCTGTAAAAGGAGGCACTAGCATAGCCCAGAGGAAGATCCAAGAGATTGGATACTTTGAAAGAAAGCCTGCACTTTCCCAAGCCCAAGAAGCTGTAATCAAAGCTCAACAAAGGCCACAGGCAGGTCATACATACTCTCTCCATAGCAGCTGTACAGGACTGAGTGTGGGGTTGAAGTGCGGCACTGAAAGTGGGCAGAAGGGAACAGAGACTAAGCTAGACTACTGAGGCATCATATGCAGATGCCAGGGCAATGGTGCAGCATCTCTGGGCCCTGACCCTCCTACTGGGCTTGGTGGGTACAAGTGCAGGCCTGAGGCTCCAGTCACTGGACTTTTTCCGCAGCCAGATGGGGCCGAGTCACCTGGTCGTGGATGAGGCATGAAGCAACCTAACAGGGAGCATCTATGCCCTGCACACACTTCTGTTAAATCTTGCCATTATACCTTAAATCTTTCTATGTGTGAGTCTTGGAAAATTTTTTCCTGTGATTTTACAAAAGCCTATTTTCTCCAGCAACATAACAGCAACAAAAACTTAATTAGAAAAGATGGATGTGAAAATCACATGCCCTCATATTTCAGACAAATTTCAGAAAACTCAAGTAAATAAGAATATTTAAGAGTAGATAGAGGAAAAGGATACACAGGGGACAACAAA
Organism: Tonatia bakeri; assembly: GCA_004024845.1. NCBI lineage: Eukaryota > Metazoa > Chordata > Mammalia > Chiroptera > Phyllostomidae > Tonatia > Tonatia bakeri. The sequence continues at coordinate 191,566 of PVIA01000813.1, forward strand.
AATAATGATTGCTGAATTGTCATCAAAAATAGGGCAAGTCAGAAGACAGTAAGAATGATATCTATTAGAATCCTATAGAATGACAAATCAGGAGAAATGTGAATAAAACCATACCTAAGCAGATAAGATTGAATGACTGAAAAAAATCAAAGATAAAATGTTTGAAAGCACACAATCAAAATGACACATCATTCATAGAAATATATGATTCAAACATGAACATCCCATAGGAAGCTATATGGAGGCTAAGTGAAAATGAAAGAAAATCTATAATTTGCTGTAAAATAAAATGTCACCTAGAATTCTATACTCAGCTTTAAAAAAGACTCAGAAAAGAAAAGTGTAATTTATTGCTAGTAGATTGTTGCTATAACAGATATAGAAAAAGATGCTCACCTTCACTATTAGGGAAATGCAAATCAAAACTACAGTGAGATACCACCTCACACCTGTTAGAAAGGCTATTGTCAATAGGACAAGTACTAACAAGTGTTGCAGAGGTTGTGGAGAAAAAGAAACTCTTATTCTCTGCTGGTGGAAATATAAACTGGTACAGTCACTATGGAAAACAGTATGGCAGTTCCTCAAAATATTAAGACTAAAGTTACCATATGACCCAGCAACCTCTCTTCTGGGTATCTGCCAGAAAAATTTGAAAACATTTATTTGCGAAGGTATATGCCCCCCTATATTCATTGCAGCATTATTCATGGTGGCCAAGACATGGAAATAACCAAAGTGTCATTTGGTTACATGTGACCAATTACAGAACCTCAATATATGTGAAAAAATCAACAGAATTAAAGGAAAACAATACCATAATTTTAGAGATTATAAACCCCTCTGTCAACAAATGAAAGAACAATAGAAAAAGTCACTGAATACAGTGGTGAGTGATAAACACAGTCAACTACATTGGTCTAATTGATATGTATAGAACAATATAACCACCCATTTCAGAATAATCCTTATTTTTATTTATTTAATACTCACTTGAGGATATGTTTATTGATTTTATTTTATGTTTTGAGATAAAGAAACATCTATGTGGGAGAGAAGCATCAATCAGCTCCCTTCCGTATGCACCTGGACCAGGAAGCAAAACCAAAACATATGAATGGTCCCTGACCTGGGATCGAGTCCACAACCCTTTGGTGCACTGGGTGACACTCCAACCAACAGTGCCACCCGGCCAGGGCAATACTCCTTATTTTTAAATCACATGATTGACCATAGGCTGGGATATTAAACAAATCTGGATAAATTTAAAAGGTACAAAGCATTCAATATTAAATTAGTAACAATTATCAAAATAATATTGAGAAAGATCTCCCAAAGCATTTTAACTATAAAGAATAGGATTAATAGGAAAAGGTCAGGACCAAGATATACTAAGCAAAATCTAAACATAAGAAAGCTAATAGAATTATATTTATATTAGTTAATGTTTAAGACAAAGAAAATTAGTAGAAATAGAGGGACTCTTTATGAAAGATTCAATTTAACGAGGAGATATAACAGTCTTAAATTTGTATGTAATACATGTTCAAAATACATGAACAAGAATTAATATAAATTAAACAAAAATAGGTGAAACCATAGTTAAAATAGAATATTTTAATATTCTTTTAATATTTAAATAATTAATAAAAATGGAGGATATAGAATAGTTGGAAATACTATAGAAAAACTAAAATGAATTGGTGTTTTAGCTTGCTGTACTTGACAATGACTGAACACACATTTTTTAAGCTGAATGGAAAGCATACCAAAGGCTGCTCCATAACCAGAATTTAAAAATTATGATAAATAAAACAGAAAAAGTTCTTTGATCATAATGCAATTATAACTCTGTAATAAAAACATTTTAAAAACAGCCACATTACTGGAATTTAACATACTTTTAAATAATCCCTGGGTTAAGAAGGACATTTTTCTGACTGGATGATTGCAACAACATCATACAACAAAATGTGTGAAAAGCAACTAAAGTGATTCCTAAATCTGTATCCGGTATAGTGAGAAAAAAACAAGAAAAGATTGAAAATCAACCATGTAAGCATTTAATTTATGAAATGGAAGAAGGAAAAAACACTGAAGAAAATGTAAGTAGAATGAAGGAAATAAAAGAAAGGTTGAAAATCAATACCATACATAAAAGCCTTAAAAGAAAGCAGTCAGAAATTGGTTGTTGAAATCATTAATACAATTGACAAAACACAAGATAGGCTCATTAAATACAAACAGTGATTCAAAATACAAATACTAAAAATAAATGAGGGTACATCGCTGCACACCATATAGACCAAAAATAATCATGGAATTCTATAGCAACTCACACCAATAAATTACCAGTGTTATGGAGATAATTACATTAAGAAATAATTTTTAGTTAAAATAAGCAGTATTTGTTTATGACCAGCTCACATGCCCTTCTGGTTATGGAAATGGAGAAATAAATTTGTTAGAGAAATCAGGTTAAGCATCTAATGCTGTCTCACAAATTGTGCCTCTCATCTTTCTTCTTTGTACTATAAAGATTTGTTTGGTGCATAAACAATAATGTTTTGCTTTCATAGAAGTTTTATTCAGAGAAGCCATTGATTATCAGATACACATCTGGTTTCTTATGTTTAGCTAATGTTTATAGTTTTTTGATGTGATATTTTATTTATTCTTTCTCCAGATTTTATTATTTGTTGAAATTATTGTACTTATTTTGTCAAAGGTAACCTTTGGTAACCTATGTGGCAATAGTAGTTTAATCATACTGAAAATTACTGCCTTATCCAGTGAATTCTGAGGCATGGTCTTCTCTTTAATCTAATCATTAGTGATAGTAATTAGTAAATTATTTTAACTTTATAGTTCCAGGAGAGTAATAATGAGAGGAGCTTTACTCCCTTAGTGTTTTCTCCTCCTGAGTCAAAACATGGAAATGGGATGTACAAGTCCAGTCCCTCCTTCCTCTGAAAGTCCAACTAGGCCTATACAGGACTGATGTAGCAAATTAGTGCTCTGAATAGATATGAAAATGTTTCTGAATAGTCATGAAAACAGAAGGGTTTTATGGTGTATGAAGACATACACCATATGAAGCACAGGATTGAATTTTTATTAACCGAGATATTTCCCTGTATCAATAAAGAAAATGTTTACCCCATGTCTATGACTATCAGGCCAGACCTATTTCCCCCTCTTCAACTTTGAAACACTTCTCAAATACAAATTACTTTCCTATGTTTTATTCGTGGCACCTTAGCCCTTTCCTATGGAAGACACGATGCTCCCTCCTTCCTCAAGAAAAAAATTGGATTTTAACAAGGTACGAAGTATCACAAACACTAGAAGTCTGGGTGGCTTAGACAAGAACAAAAGTTAAAGGAGTCTTCCAAGTCGACATCAGAATCCACTTGCAGATAGTCTAATTCCACATAATCAATAACTCATTAAGAGTTCTTACTTATAAGAAAAAGAGCAAGTTATAAAAACTTTTAAAAAAGGAAAGAAAAATTGAGATGCTGGATAATGGTGTATCTCACACTATCCAAGCATTCTTAAAAATTAAGGCTGGGAAAGAAGAATAATAGAAATTCTTATAATTTGAATACCATTTCTCAAGAACATCCTGTCTGTATCTTGCTCAACAGATGTGTCAGGCCTAACCACCCCTCATCCCCATGAAACTTATTCAGGAGTTGCAGCCCAAAGAGAGGCTGGTTCGATGGATCTCATCCTACAAATTGTAGGTGGGAGATTTTACCAGAAAAAAAAAAATGAGTAAAGAAGATAGCCTGCATCATGGAGTCACTATATCTTACATCTACAATTAAAAAAAAAAAAGACAAAGCAAAATAAAAACGGAATACAATCTTTTGTTATTTCCCTTTGGAACAATAGACTATCTCTCCTTCTCAGCATAAATTGGGCTATTGGGCTGAGTAGCAGCTTGGTTTTTTCCTTCATATATTCTTGCTCTCTCTCTCTCTCTCTCTCTCTCTCTCTCTCTCTCTCACACACACACACACACACACACTAAAGCACAATTTTTTTTATACTAAAAAATACCAGCTGGATATAGTTGTTTTCTTGTAGACCCCTTTATTTATTGTCTACCTCTGCCATTGTGGCAACTATGAAAATACAGATCCCCTGCATTCCTCAACACATGAATGGAGCAGACACACTATAATCACGAAAACAAATCATAACATTAAAAATGGTGGGAAAATGGTGGAGTGGAAAAATAGAAATCTGGCTTCTTTCACTCACATTTGCATAGATATACTACCTGTGGTCTGCCTAATTCCACATTCCCTGTTACATGGGGGAAAACATTCCAGTTAGAAATTTTTTTAAATATTTTTATTCAACACCAAGTTCTAATATATATTATTAGTGAATAGCACTAACTTGTTATCATCTACATTTCCCTCTGTGATGAGAGGAAGTAATTTGCTTGTCATATATTTTAGCTTTCAAAATATTTAAAAAATAAAAAAAAACAATTAACAAATAAGTAGGCCAGAATAACGAAGAAATAAACCAAACACTAAATTCAAAATCTGAATCAACAGATTCTCTGTTCACTCAACAGTAAGAGTAATCCTTTAAAATTAGAAGGCAGATACATGATGTTGCTCTTCTCAAAACCCTTTAAAAGCTTCACAGCTAATTTTCAGTATAAGTCAAATCTTACTAGTGGCTTACAGGACTGACTCGATGTGCCCATTTCATTACCTCTCTGACTTTACAACTTCTTTCTGATTTAGGACTGTTTTTTCACTTGTGGAGGCCATAGCAAGAGTAAAATTGGAGGACAAGGCACAATAAAAATGAATATTTATTAGATATAAATCAAGCTGAGAATATTTTTAACCTCCTAACTTGACAAATATAACTTCATTATAACTCTATGTGTGCCTATATGTGTAAAGCTGAGTTTTTTTTAATGTAACTGAAAGTTGGCAGAACATCCAAGGGAATTTGATTTAATTATTATTATCCATGCGTGGATGTTTACTTGTTGGCTGGGCTCATAATATTTAGATGAGTAATCAAATAAAGACACATAATTCTTCCATTATTATGCATTTATTTCATAAGTTTTTGCTTTGCTTTCTTTTCAGCAAAATCATTAATTATGTTATTTTAATCAAAATTTTCACATAATTTGTATTCTATTGACAGAAATGTCAAATTTGATAAAGTGATCTGATTTGTTCAATCTGTAGAGATTTTGTTGTGCTGAAGCAGTAGCAATGGGAATTGTCAATAACATTATCTGAAGGAATATTTACACTGAGAAATGAATCATAAGTCATACCTATTATGTTCAAGTATTATAGTTAGGTCTTAAGATTCATTATTATTGGATAAATTACAAAATACTATAATTGTGATATTTCATCATGTCTTTTACATTCCTTTAAAGCAATATGTATATTCATAAAGAAAATATTCATTATGTACATATTCTTAATTTTTTAATGCTGGGCTACCACAAACAGAACTGAATATAATATATTGCTCAATATGTTCAGAATTATCATCAGTATAGATGATCATCTGATCTACAATGACCAATGCTAGAATATACAGAAATTAAGAAATATTAGTACATGTTTCCTTTAGAGTCATGCAAATATTTTTGCTTCTTTATTTTTTCTCAATTTTCATGACATTTTGTGCATGTGTTTTACATACTGTTTGTTTGATTTTTAAAAACCAGTTTCCTAAAACAAAAACCTTTGACAGTATTGATTCTTTCAAAATTGAAATAGCACTTCTAGATCTGGGGATGTTTTATAAAATTTTCTCATATTATTAATAGCAAACAACTCATGATAGCCATATAACTAATGCATGTAAATAATGCAGGGTTCAACTTAATTTATGCCCAAGACCACAATTTACTGTTTATTTCAAGACGTCTTATTTTGTTAACATCTTCTACACATCATGAATCTTATATAAATATAAATCAGATCTAATTGTCATAGTGTTTACTTGATATTCTTACATACTAGATATCTGAAAATGCTTGCCAGGTCAAATGTTATATATGTTACATGTCTTAGATTTCATATGTTGCATGTTTTCTTCTCTTTTTAATATAAAAGTATTGGGTTGGGCAAAAAGTACATTTAGTTTTTTTTCTGTAAATTAATGAAATATTTTTCATTTTCACCAATGACTTTATTAATTTGAAAATTTTGAATATGTTGGCTATCTCTTCTAGTGGGTAGAGGCTAGGGTGGTGCTAAAAATCTTCCAATGTATAAGACAGCCCCACAGAAAAGAATCATTTGGCCAAAATGTCTAGAGTACCAAGAAACTTTGCAAACCACTTTTGACAAGTTTGATTAGTCACGGCAACTTCTCCATACACTGAACAAATCTTTCTTTTTTTGCTCTTCAATTGCATTTTTACCTTTCTTGAAATAATAAAGCATAATATACTAAAAATGTTGAATATTTTCTTCCATCTTCAATGTTAAAATGGCTGTACAAAGTTAATCAATTTTGATGTTTTTTAAATGCACAGTGATATGACAGCTGTCACAATACAAAAATTTCTCTAATGAAGTTGAAGACAACTAAGCACCACTAGAGTCATTTTACATAAAAAACTAAACAAACATTTTGACCAACCCAATATTAACTTAGTAATATTGCAATGATTTCAAGTGCTTGAAGCATCCATTGGAAAGTAGGAATTTCCTTTATTCTTTTTTCAGTCTTCATTCTCGATTATTTTGGCAAATGCATGTAACTGTATGTATGACTTTTTCTAAGGCCAACTTCTTTCCTTCCTTCTTTCCAACTCATTTAAATGGGTACTATATTAATAGGGACCTTCACATCGGCATTCCTAAATTTGTCATTCTAAAGTAGTATTATCTATGTAAGTCTGGTTTTACTTAATATTACCAGACAGGGTTTTAAGCCCTTTGTTTTACTATCTATCTATGGAAAAGAAAGTACATATTCTTAAAAATTACTGTTTTACTCTCCATTTCTTCCCAATAGAAATTATTTATTTCCATACACCTCACATACACAAAGATTGGTGTTTGTGACTGGAAGCCTTTGTTCAACAAATTCTAGATTTCATCTGATTTGTGTATATAAACATATCCCATATCAGACTACAGGTTTTTGCAGAAATGTGAATTATAACATGTAAATCAAGTCAAAGTTATAGTAAACTACCAGTTAATTAGAGGCAGTAGAGGGAACTGTGTAATTTAATTTCTTCAGATTAACTAGACACAGCTCATAAATCAACGATAGTCTAGTTCCTCTTTTCCAGACCCAATCCAGTGTTGCCTCTCAGCATCGGTCACCAGTGAGTGCCTGATTGAGAAATGTGTCTAAGAATAGTGTTCTCTCGGTGTGAGGCGCCCTTATGGGAAGATTGAAACTGTGTTTGAGTTTTCCCAGGAAGGGGTGGAGGTGTTTAGATTGAGGCTCATTTTATTTTATTGTAATTGGTTTTATAAATAGTTGATGTGTGCTTTGAAATTCAACTACCAAAAGGTGTATATATGTATTAGGAGAAAATTTCTCAATTCTCATACTGTACTGCAAAGATCCTAGTAACCAGTCTCAAGGAGAAATAGAAATGGCATATAATCACAAAATAACCGTGTATATTCTGTACTGTAGCTACTAATGAGTTTATTCTTTGGCTAGTTCAACCATCTGTAACTGCATTTTATGTAAACTGTCGGGTATGGCTGAATTGTGACTATAAATAACTATGTTTAATGGTTAAATAAATTAAACTTTAGGAGTAGACATACAATTTTAATTGCTGAAATTACTTTATGTTAAGATAACTTGAATCTGTATGGTCACAAAATTTTACCTTTGAATTAATGAAGCAACCATATCTAAATAAAACATAATATACCCACCTCTGAATTCTATTTCCTTGATAATCCTTTTGCAAAAGATCAAACTTCTATCAAACAATAGTTAATGATTTCAATTTTTTAATTGAAAGTATATTGATATAATTATAGATTCACATGCCGTTGTAGAAAATAATAGTGCGCCCTCTGCCCATTTCCTCCAGTGGTAACATTTTGCAAAGCTGTTCTGTAACACCACAACTAGGATATAAACAGTAATACAATCCACTCATCCTTTTTTGATTTGCACAGTTTTGCTTGTACTCATTTATGTTTATGTGTGTATTAAGCTCCATAAAGTTTTATGCCTTTTTAGGTTCTTGTATTCACCACCACATTCAAGAAACTAAACACTGCCATCACCACAAGAATTCCTCCTTTTTCCCTTATGACCTCCTTGATTTTTGCCCTCCTCCTCTCTCCCTTTTTTAACCTTTGGGAATACGTACTTATGATTAAAAAAAATATCAGAAAGTTGAGAATAAAGGAAATGATCTCAACTTGATAAAAATGAATCTAATAAAAACCTACAGCTAAAATCATACTTAATGGTGAAAGCCTGAATCATGCCCCCCTCACATTAAGGGCAAGGCTAAGATGTCTGCTCACACTACTCTTGCTCAACTTCCTATGGAGTTTCAGTCACTGCAATAAGGCAAGAAAAAGAAACAAAATTTATCTATATCAGAAAGGAATAAATAAACCTATCCCTATTTGATTGTCTACATAGAAAATCCCAAGATATCTCCAAAAATATCCTACAGCTAATAAGGGAGTTTGGTGAAGTTGCAAGATATGAGATTATCAGACAAAAATATAAACCCCATTTCTATATACTAACAGTATGAAAATAAAAGCAAAATACTATTTAGAATCACTTTAAAGAAAATTAAATATTTAATAGAATAAGTACAATATTTTTATGTTAAATATTACAAAGTGCTGATAATAAGAATCAAATAATACCTAAGTAAATGGAGAAACACTGTATACATGGTTTGGAAGTCTCAATTGGTCTATAGGTTTAAAGCAATGCATCTCAAAACGCCAGCAAGCTGTTATGATACATGTATACATATGTTATGTATAGACAACTCTTATATTAATATCATATATGGAAAATTTCAATTTTAACAGTTGAGCCATTGTATAAATGATTGCAACAGATAAGAACCAATTAAGTATTGATACCTCAAATGAGGTCTACTAATAATGGTTTTCTTCATGTCCTCCTGTAGCATAGGCATGATTCTGCCTGCTAAGTTACCAGAGTCTGTGCTTTATAGTATAAAATGGGCACATTTTACCTGCTCTAGTTAGTATATTTTACTGTTTATAGCATAACATGGGGATTGTTTTTATCTGCTGTGGTTATCTCAATAAGTCATCAACAAAAATCATTTGTGTTAGAATTTTATGGGACATCCTGTTTTATGCTACGAATTCAGATACCATGTGAAAAGCTTTACTAGAATTGTAAAGAAATATGAGTGGATGAGTGGAAACAGTTATGCTATATATTCATATTATGTTAAAAATTTTAAAATAATTAAACTATTCTAAAGAGAAGTCCATTTAAAAACATACAGTAAAAAGCTGTTGTACTCTAAACGTTGAATTTTATATGTGTTTCAGAGGGAAAAAAGCATCAGATCTCTGAATAATTTAAAGGAAGTGGAATGGATTCCACATGTCATACATCTTATGAAGCACATGAAACAAAAATTGCCAACAGTTGGATATTACACAAGCATATCACAATGATTAAATTAGTTAACAGAAATTATTTAGAATAGTGCCTTGCACATGTAAGTTCTAATTACGTAGATAAATACAATTGTAGTAAATGCAGGAAGCTGAAGAAGTCATTAGAAGTGGGTTCAAATAGTGACTTCACTACCTATTAATTGTGTACCCTTGGAAAAGTTACTTGAATTCTTTGAACTTCATTTTATCATCTGTAAATTAAGAAGAATAATACCTAATCAATTTTGTAGAGAATAAATGACATATTTTTTAATATATCGTACAGTGCTAGGTACATAATAACTGCTTGGTGAACTTTAGATATTAGGATAATATACATTGTGGTATATTCACAATGCATGTTTATATATGTAATTATTTACTTAGTCATTTATTTATTCATTTAGTATTAGGTTCCTTACTTATACACCTGGATTGAATTAATGTGTCCATAGGTGGGATCAAGTATAAGGTAAGCAATGGATTTTTATAGCTTACGAGGGCCTGGAAGCTGAGTTGACTACAAAATGAGAGAGGGTAGCTACAAAGCTTTCTCAAGAATAATTTTAGTGGAAAGAGCATTAGACTAAAACTCATGAAACATGAGTTCTTAATCTCATCCTAACTGTGTAAGTCTTTTCTCTTTCCTAAGTCACTTCATCACTCTGCATCTTACCTTCAGTATCTGAAAAAATGTATGGAAGGTGATAACCAGTTTTGTCTCTTCACAGAGTTGTGGACATGACCAAATGGGACACCTAAAGCATGACTATGAATTTCAAATGTCATGAATCACACTATTATGAAGGGTGAGCCATGCTGTGTAGTTACATGAACGAACCTAATAACCAACGTATCAAAACCCAAACAACCTCTTTGATGGGAGGTGCAGTGAGCTGTGCATCTGGTAGCCAGATGAGGCATACACAGCATTAAGGCTATTAAGCACAAAGTATTAAAACATTTTATTCTGTTTTAAGAATCAGAAAGATCCAAGACAGTATAACTGGTAAAGCCTGTTATTAAGACTGTGTTATGAACAAAATATAGCAGTTTGTATGGGACAAAAGTCACTAAGATGAAAAGTCGAGGTCCCTCTGGTGGTGACAGGTAAAAGGTCATGCAGTTTAGCCAACGGATGCATTTTCAATAGAGTTGCCAAAATATTTGTCTTTTCAAAATGAAATAGTTGTAAATATCCAGATGTTGATTTTGATAGAGAAAGAGAGAGAGAGAGAGAAGATAGTTACATACGCATACTGTGTGGCCCTGACCCATGTGGCTCCATTGGTTGGGTGTTGTCCGGCAAAGTCGAGGGTCACTGGCTTGATCTGCTGCAGGGCACCTGCCCGGGTTACAGGCTGGATCCCCAGTCCAGGCTCCTGTGAGAGGCAACAGGTCAGTGTCTCTCTCTCTCTCTTTCCCTCTTCCTTCCCCTCTCTCTAGAAATAAATAAATAAATAAATAAATAAATAAATAAATATTTTAAAAAATATTTGTGCATATAGTTTCTCTTCCTCAAGTGATAACATTGCACACTGTTTCCCCCCTGCAAAATTACTGGAAAATAAAGGAATCTAGCAATACTAGGATTGATTCTAAAAGAGGTATTTACTATGTTTGTAGAAAATAATTACATATTTGACATGTTACTATAACATAACTTCCAATCCCCTAATCCCACTCATTTTCAGAAGACAACATTTAAAAACAGGGTCAGAGGGTGTGATAAAATTCCCAGTGACTAATCCCATGTTAGTATTCATTTGCATACATTTATGTAGTAATTACAGAATGAAGATCATTCTACTGCCTGTAACAATTTTTCATTTAATTACAAATACAAACAAAAAAAGAAATGTTACATTTCAATTTTTAGAAGAAAATGTGCTTAAACTTTTATTAATTTATTTATTTCTCTTTTTATTCTTGCTTACTCTATTACAGTTATTACCGTTTTTCTCCCTTTGCCCCCCTCCACCCACACTACCCCAGCTCCTGCAATCTGCACACCATGGTCCATGTCCATGGGTCAGTCATACATGTTCTTGGACTGATCTTATTTTCCACCATTCCCCTCTTCCCTCCTTTCCACTGACAGTTATTTAATATGTTTATTTTTAAGAATATAGAGATTTCTGAAACACTGAAATACACAACCTATAACCATATACTGGGATGTCCTATTAATTGTCACAAAGGTTACGGACAACCCCAGAGCAAGTACAAATAAGACAAACCCAGAATGAGCATGCAAAAGCAAAACATTCAAATATGTGCCCTTAACAATCTACCTAGTTGTCTAAAAACTTTGCACCCACGTAAATTACTAGAAGTCACATTGAAAGAGTTCATACACGTAAATTATAGCTATTAAGAATCAAAGCATGGACAAGGAGCTTTCAGTTTATAGCGTATGCTGATTCCCAGCTTGAACAATGACATTAGTAATAAATGGGGAGACACAGTTTGGGCTGAGTTCCTGGTTACATACTATTCTCCAAGGACTTCTGAAGATCAGCTTTCTTACCTTTTTGTTTTCAACCTGTCCAATGGATAGATTTGATGATATAAAGAAGATTGATTGAGACTCTAGTCCATATTTATTTTACTAGCTAAGAGATCTAGGAGCAACCTGAAGATTTACCATAGTTTGCTATGTATAATGCACACATTTTTCACCAAAATTTTTGAGGAAAAAATAAGGATGCACAATATACATGAGTATAATCATTACACTATGATAATGGGTATAATAATCCCATGTATAATGCACACAAAAATATGGGTGCACAGTAGGCATGGCAAAATACAGCATATCGCTAAATCTTTAAGCCTAAATTCATTCATTCATGCATTTATTCACAACCATCTTTGAGAACCGACTAGGAGCTATGCACACATTTTTAATAGCCATGTTATTTTGGCAAACACTTTCAGTTATATTACAATATTCACTTATTTACAATTAGGAAATCCCTGTCATCTCTTCAACATTCCCAAATTACCCCTTTTAATTTGTGTGAGGCAGCATGGAACTATTTTTTTTTTCTTTCCCAGTTTTATTCTATTTTATGTCATTAGAGACTATGGCATTTTATGAGGCCATTTCTAAATATGTTGTCCCTCAATCTCTTTATTAGAATAAAGACATATTTTGGAAATCTTGAATGTCTAACAGCATCTAACAGGGATTTCACTCCCTGCTTTTGCAACAAATAAAAGAGCATTCTAGTGGTATTTTTTGTTTAATGGTTGCCTTTTCTATTTTTTAAGTTAAATTTATTGGGGTGACATTGGTTAGTAAGATTATATAGGTTTCAAGTGTACTTTTCTATGATGCATGATCTGTAATTGCATTGTGTGCCCACCACCCAAAGTCAAGTCAGCTTCTGTCACCATATATTTGGCTCCCTTTACCCCTTTGTTCCCCCACCCACTTACCCCTGGTAACCACCACACTGTTATCTGTGTCTATGAGTTTTAGTTTACTTCTTTATTCACTTTTGTCTATATACTTTTAACTGGTTGACTTTGATTATTATTATAGTTATATTACATTGTATTTCATATTAACATAAGCATACCTGCTTTGTATATAAATATATATAATTCTGAGTTCTGATACTGATATAGACAGGAATACAATGAAATATAGCTGTCACACTCAAGTATGTTACATACAAATATTTAATAAAATGATATATATAAGGGTTTGGAATTAGGGAAAATATATTTATAACTTTCTGTTGTCAAGATATACAAAATTTACATTATTTTCTGTAATTTAAATTACATGTCAGTTTTAGTCTTAGTTGTTATTGTCAATTTTTGTGCTGTAGTTTTCACAATCATTTACATTGTTCAAAGTTTATTTTCTAGTAAATTTATCAGCAATGGCTAACAGGAAAAATATGATTTACATTCTTGCACATTGAAAACTGTTTATTATTGAATTTGAGTGACATAAACACAATTTTGGCTGCATTTTCTTTCCTTGGAAATGTTGCAAATATTAGTGTAAGCACAGGATAAATTTTTCCCATAGGAGTGACAATGTTTTTGCCTGAATGCCAGATACAGTTTCTACACATTTGAATTTCAGAAAAACCTGGATCAATATTTATATAATTTACCCTAATACAAAATATAATTTTTTATATTTCGGAATACATTTTTTTTGTTTGAAATCATTGGCAAATTTTTTATTATACCTTTAAATTGCTTTTGAAAAATTTCTTTTATTTCAATTTTTTCTTCATCTTCTAAAAGATTATTTCTTTGTGCTACCATTTTTTTAATCTAATTTGTTTTTTATTATTTTTGTTTGCACACTTTTATTTTATCCATTCCCTAAATCCTTTTCTCAATTCTCACAATCTCTAGTCTCCCTTATATTTATTTAAAAAAAATTTCTTGGCTGGATGCTTTTAATACTTTGATATAATAATTTGAGAAACAAATTTCTGTTCAAGATGACAGAGTAGGTAAATGCTGTGCTCACCTCCTCCCATGACCACATCAGAATTACAACCCAGTTAAAGAACAGCCGCCTTGAGAACCACCTGAGGACTAGCTGAGCAGAATTCTATAACTAAGGATATAAGGAAGCCACCTCAACACTGGCGGGTATTATGGACAAAACCACAAAATGGGCCGGTCCCACACCCACGTGCAGTGAGTAAGAATTAGTAAGGATATCCTGGTTGCGGAAATCCGTACTGAGGGGTCCAGCCCCACTGCAGGCTCCCCGGACTGGAGCACCAGTGCGGGGGAGTCCCCATAACATTTGGTAGTGAAAATCAGCAGGGAGAGAGCTCTTACAGACACAGATTCATCATAAAAAGCCCACCACAGACTCATTCTCTTACAAACACTCACCCTAACTCCACGGAAAAGATAGCAGCTCCAAAAGAACTAGGAACATATTTGGGGGAACTGAATTGTCTGAGTCAAAGGAAATGCTTAGGTGCCATTGTTCCTTTGTCGAGCCCTACCCACACACAGGCCCAACACGTATGCAGGCAGGTGGAACACCTAGGTCCGCATCTACTTAGCTAACTGTTCCCCACCCTGGTGACTCTCTGGGAACCCTGCCTACCCCATTTCCCCACCCTGCCCAAACTAATCCATACAAATGGCTGGCCTGGACCTATGCTGCAGACCTTCCTTAAATCTCTCAAAGGTCCAAAACCCTAAAAAAGTAATGACTGGCCTCAGTGCGCTCTGTACCTCTTGCTAAGTAGCTCCAAGCCCAGCCCCAGTGATAGCCAGCCAGCCTTGGTTCACAGCATAACTACTCCCAGGAAACCTCTAAGCTCAGCACAGGCAACTATAAACTTACGATCACTTTGTAGCTCCTACCAGGTGGCCCCAGGTGGACATGGGAAGTTGCTGACCTGGGTCTGCACCTGAACCTCTCCCAAGATGCCCCAGAACCAATATACCTGGTGGCTGGTTTCAGACCACAACACAGCACCACCCAATTTGCACCGAAAACTCATAGATACAGAGAATAAACTGATGTTTGTCAGATGCCAGTGAGGGGAGTAAAGGTGTTAAGAAGTAAAAAATTACAGTTACAAAATAGTAGTGGGGCTATAAAGTACAGTTTAGGGAATCTAGTCAATAATATTTTAATAACTATGCATGGTGTCAGGCGGTGCAACACCTGTCTTGGGGATCACTTCCAAAATTATATAAATGTCTTACCAGTATGCTGTACACCTGAAACTAATATAATATTTCATGTCAACTGTAATTCAATAATAAAAAATGTTAAAAATTTAAAAGAATAATAATTTTAATAATGCATTCCCATGCTTCACTTTCTTCTATTGAATCACTGTTAATTTTCTGAGTTTTTGCATTTCTGCTCCTTGGTCTTGCTTTATAGGACTGATTACCTTTTTGAGGATTTGTTTGTTTTATATTTTAATGCAAATTTGGTTATTAATTTCACTAACTATATATTTTTTTGCTTTCTGATGAAGTTTCTTCATGATTATTATTATATTTTTATCCTGGGCCTTTCTTTTTTTTTAATGCAGTATCTTTGTATAGGAAGTATATTAGTTCTTTTTTTTATTCACCATTTAAAACTGCAGGGTTTTTTTTTTTTAGCTATTTGCAGCAGTGTATGTTTGGTTTGGTTTGGTGTGGTGTGGTATGGTTTTGTTTAGTTTGTTAATGGTATAAAGTGGATTAGGGCTCTATACAAACTTAGCTGAGACTTTTTTCATGATAGATGATTTTGTGTGTACTCTTATAGTTTTTGTTCTTCTCCAGCCAATGGAGATAGAGAAAATGTGTCCTTACTTAGACATTCTTATTTCTTCCATTGCAACAAAGATAGAATGTTTCCTGTAAATATGGCTCATCAGTGATATTCTTTGCTCTGCCTTGCATGGTAGGTTTTATTTGGGAGGCCCCAACACATCCCAACCATGCTCTTCAGTACCATGGTCCCGTCTGAATCTGAGCTGACCCTGCTGTAACTAGTGAAAGGAGGCAGAAGTAACAATGTGGCAATTCCAGGTTCAAGCCTTAAAAGGGTTGGCAGCTTCTAACTTGGAGTTCTTATAACCTGGTCCCCATGCTGGAGGTCTTGCTAAACAAGGCCATCATTCTATAAAAATTTGTACTTAGGTAACAGATCATTTTGGGATTTTCTTTTCTCTCAGAGTTGCCTGCTCCAAGATGAGTGAACTTTAGAAGTCTTCTTTTACGTATTTCTGTCTCAGTGAAATAGAAGCTCTGAAAGTCTTGAGAAATATTCCAGATGCCTTCATAGAAAAGTCTGAATGGAGCCATAAGGAGAGCATTAAGCAGCATTAGTTAACAATATTATGAAGACAGACAGATGAAGGGAGGTGTGGCTAAGCCCTATACTAAAAGGAACAATTAGAGGAAAACGGTTAAGATACCACTTCATCTCTATCAATTATCAAATCATAGGATTAAATACTTATTAAGATTGCAATTCCTCCCATTATTATTCTAACAGCCTAATGCATTACAGTGGGTATATTAACTTCACATTTGCACCCTTTAAAAATTGCATAGTTGCTTTGTCTTGTCATCAGTTTATGCATAATAATGAATAGTATAACCACAATAAACAACATTAGAGAAGTTTATTTAATGCTAAATATTTGGTAGAGAGTTTTGAGAAACTGGGATGTAAAAGATAATTAAACAAATTCATCCATCAAAGCGCTTTGTGTGGGGTTCACAAGCACTCTGCAGATGGACAAGATGGCTGCAGAATTCACAGCTGAGCTAACAGGGGCCCAGAGAATGAGGTGGAAGAGACTACTTGCTTCACAAATTGAAGTAAACTGAGGATCTTCCTAGTCTCTAACACTGAGTCATATTACATAATCAACTTTAGCATGCATTCATAAAGTGTCAGAGGATAATAAGCAAATATTAACCATCCATAATTTTTTTACACAAAGCCCTAGAGGCAGATACCTTTAGAGGCAGCAACTATATCCATAAAATAAAGAGAGTAGATCACAGAGGTAAAAGATGAACATACAAATATGCAACCATTTTAGACCAATATTTTCTGTGTTTCTATTATGCTATTTTAGTTCATTTTACAAGCTGTTCAATTTTATTGAATATATGAAAAGATGTTTTAT
The DNA here is from genome assembly GCA_004024845.1 of Tonatia bakeri. NCBI lineage: Eukaryota > Metazoa > Chordata > Mammalia > Chiroptera > Phyllostomidae > Tonatia > Tonatia bakeri. Next base: position 208,880 of record PVIA01000813.1, read on the forward strand.
AAATAGAAAAGTATGATAGACATCTAAGAATCATTTTAATTGCATGCACTATTTCTTATATAGCAAACCTTAGTGAACCTCAAACATATCATGTTGTATGTCTGAGCTGAGCACCGACCTTATAGAACTTATCAAAACAATCACCTGACCTGTTTACTGCCATTCAGCATACCTCAAAGGTTAAAATGCTCTTCTGTTTAAAGCCATAGGAAATGACTAGACATCTCTGAAAGGCATCTTAATATAATATTGCTGATATCCTTCTTCCAGAACAATGAGTCCAGGCTGACAGAAATATATATTTGTAGAATAATAAGTAATAAAGCAGATAATCTTCATATACTTTGAAATCTAGAAGAAGCACATTAAAATATTAACAGAATTAAATTAAAGGTATTAAAACATCAAGTCCAGCAGAACTGAAGGAAAGATCTGAGAAAGGGAGGTATTTTTACCAAGTCTGAGAGAGTGTTTCTAGCATGACAGAATATCCACAGTAACATATGAGAAAGGATTGGAATACTTCTCTCTCTTCACATTCTTAGAGAGTGTTTCTAAAGAGCATACCAGATTACACTGTTGTTATAAAATCAGAGATGTATCCAAATCTCAGGGATGCTAAGAGATGTAATGGAAGGGATGGAAACCGTACCTGAAATGTACACTAGTAAGTCAATTCATTTGAGTTTGGAACATTTAAAGACAAACAGTGTTTTAATTTTATTAATGTAAGTAAGGTGAATTTTTTCATCTCCCTAGTAACATTTATGCTTGATTTTTTTTTAAAAAAAGGTCTTTTAAATGAGTCTTAAAACCCTTCACCTCACCCCAGCTGTTAGGTGACCAGGAAACCAGAAATGCAGACACTCGTTTGTACACACTGGCACAATTATGTGCCAGCTTTATTTCTCTGCATTCCTGTAATAGTACAGTCCTAATGTATTTTACTTGATACATTTTTATGCAGATCTTACAGCACGTTTTTTGACCACATGTTGGAACATTTGTGCACAAAAATTCCCATCTTTATGTTTGAAATTTATGGGAACACAATTAAAATGAGAGGGGTCCAAAGGTATCAAGATAATTACATTTTTCTAATCTTACTAAACAAGATAAATTACCTGCAGGCCCTCTTATAAAAGATGAAATCTTCATAATAAGTGAATTAATCAAGCAGCAGCTTGCTACTGCACTTGCATTTATAACAGAAATGATTCAAAGACTTATTTTATGGGGAAATTAATGGAAACAGGCTTTTCATTCTTCTGCACCAATTGAAAACCTCAGCAACCAGCTGCCCACTTGTCAAGAAAACAGAAAGAAGCTGGAAACAAAGATAAATAAAAACACCTTTTTCCTGGCACTTTTGAAGAGAAAAAGGAGCTCTCATTTACAGCAGCCATCTGTTTGTTATTTAATATGGGTGAATTACATGCTGTAATGAGTTTGTTTCTGCATCACTCAGTGCAATGGAACACAAGTTCACTCTCATAATGTGCAGCAGTTTTTAAAAGCTAATCATTTAATTGGACACAATCATCAATGACAAATGGAGATGTAAAAACTCAGCCAGCTGTAGAGTGAATATGTAATCATTGTGAAATCATATTATTTTACACGCTTGAAGACTTCTTAATAGTATCTGATGTTGGTCATCACTGCAGACTGAGGAACCGAAGCAGCATGGTGAAAAACAGCCTTTCAAAATGGCTTTCGATAATTGGCCCACATGAATGCTGGTGTTAGAACCACCATTTGACTTGGGCACCGGAAGTCTGTCTAAAGTGTTTATTACTGTCCTAATTTCAGTTTTGATTTTCATGTATTCTTTAAATATGCCATGGTTTAGTTGTCAGGAGTTATTGTTTAGGAGCAGCTTGGGTACTTTTTAAAAATCAGCATTAGCAGAGGGATCCACTGATTTGTTGCTTTTGCCCATGACGTCACACACAGATAAACATGGCGACCTGGAGATAGGGTGCCAGCGCTTTTTTTTTAAATCACACACACACACACACACACACACACACACACACACACACACACAATCTTCAGGAAACCAAGCCTGAGTGCCTACGCCTGCATGGATTACAGTCAGCGTTTATGCAATGCTGCTATAGTATTTAACAAGATAATAAAAAATCTCCCTTACAAAGAATTTTTCCTTTGGATGTTCCACAAAGACATTACGCTTATTAGCAGATTTCCACAATAAGAGTCACCTTCTGAATTTTAGGCATCACAAAGAAACAAAAACAAAAATCAAGTGATTGAATAGATACTTTATGTACTTCATTATGCAATTTGTGAATGTTTCATGTGTTGTTATTTTAAGGGGTGCTGCAACATTATATATCTTCATCCTCATTGTCCTTCCAAGAATGTTAAACTTAGTAGAAAGTTTTCATAGCAGAAATAATGCCTTGGGCATATCAATACATAACCTTTTTGGATTAGAAATCAATGGGCTATCTGTATGCTCGATTCAATCTCAGACTTTTAAGACATAATTCAGAAGGGGAGGTAAGAGATAACTCCTGCCTTAGAAACCTCCTGCTATCCTATCTGCTCTATGAAAATATTTAAACTGTTATCACTCAATTTCAGTAAAACACAAAAGGATTTATGTCTTTTATGACAACTATTTCAAAACATTACCTTTCATTTGTTATTTAATATTCTTTGCTCTAGGTATGCTTATAACTGCATGTGTCGCTTTCTATATTCAAAATTAAGATTTGTTTTCTGCGTGTGTAAGCATTCAGAAAACAAGTGTAATAATTTTACTTGGTTTCTCTTTACAGACATTAGCAGCCTTTTAACGTGGTGACCCCTTAATAAATAGTGTTTAAACTAACTTGAAGTCTGTTAAAGAGAGAGCGAGCCAGCGCTGAACTCTCTTGAAAAATAAACACTTGAAAAGGAGTATGTTTTAATATTCTCCTCAAGTGTCAACATATATAAATTCTTGATATCAAAAGTGAAATACATTAATAAAAATGTAAGCCCAGGCCTGGTTGGTGTGGCTCAGTGGATTGAGTGCTGGCCTGCGAACCAGAAAGTCAGTGGTTCAATTCCAAGTTAGGGCACCTTCTTGGAAGATGGGCCAGGTTCCAGTTGGGGACATGTGAGAGGCAACCACACATTCATGTTTTTCTCCCTCCCTTCCCCTCTCTCTAAAAGCAAATAAATAAAATCTTTTTTAAAAGTAAGTCCAAAGCTAGAAAAAAAATCACATGGAACACAGATGCATAAGAGTAGAAAAGCAATTTGAACATACTAGAATAATCACCCAGGAAGTGAGATAAAGACAAATAGATTGTAAATTAAGAAAACAGCCCAAATATGCAGTGCAAGTATGATTTGAAAGAAACCAACTATCACATTATTTCTAATGAATGATTAACAAATAAGAAGGCTAAAGGAGAAAATCAAGATGTAAAATACAGAGACTGGCCAGGGTAAGTAAACAATAAGAATAATAAATAATATAATAACTAATAAAAAATACTACAAGAATAAACTGTGTGGTGTATATGCACAACTGTAAACCTATTTTTGCTCACCCCTGTGTATTATCTATGAAGAAACAAGAATTTAGCCCTAGTGTAAATTCGTACAAGTGTGATTAACTATGTAATTATTTTGGGGTGAACCTCTTCCAATCACAATGTTTAAGTTCTATTCATTTGGATTAACCTATTCTGATATGAAGCAATGATGCACCAGATAGAAACTCCATGGAATGAAAATCCATGGACTTAGCAGCACTTCGTATGGGAATGTATTAAAATTACTCAAAGGAGCGAATGCCCTTTGTTTACTTTGTCTTAATTTATTCTCAGAACTCCTACTGGCAGTAGTGATCAAAAGAACCCAAGGAAAATAGTTTATAAAGAAGAAATGCCAATTTATTCTTAAGTGCCTCTGTGTGGAAAGGAGAAAAGTGAATGTTCTAGGATTTATGCTCTAGAACAATACACATGATCACCGAAAACCTACAGCAGAAAAATTTTCAGTAGCTCCCCATTGCCATACAAGTGTCTTTAATTTGTAAAGACCTTCACACACACACACACACACACACACACACGCACACACACCCCTTTTCATACATTTCAAATTGCATGTTGACAGCTCTCTATGGAAATACTTCAGCTAACGTGGCATAGCAAGATGTGTGATTCTAAGGTGTTATACAAGATTATCTTTCTTTTTCAAAATATTGGGTTCTGTTTCTCCACAGCCAGACTCAGATATCATCTCTTCTATGGAGATCTTCTCCATAGTCTCAGCTTAGGGTAATTTTTTTCCACTCTAAATTTCTTTTTTTTTTTTTTTTTTAATCAAGGAACGTTGGTTCGTGACCCTATGCAAGTTTCAGGTACACAACATTATAATTCTACGTTTGTATGCTCTACTGTGTGCTCACCACCAAACGTCTAGTTTCCTTCTATTACCACATATTTGATCTTTAGGATTTCATTTTCCCCTGCCCCCTTGCCCTCTGGTAACAAACATCCTGTTTATTATGAGTTTTGTTTTGTTTTGTTAGTGCACTTGTTATTTTCAAAACATTTTAAATATATTATTTTTTTCAATTACAGTTTACACTCTATATTATTCTGTATTAGTTTCAGGTACATGGCACACTGGTTAGATAATCATATACTTTATAAAACGTTCCTGCTATATTTTAAGTGCCCACCTAGCACCATACATAGTTATTGTATTATTGACTATAGTCTGTGTGCTGTAATTCGTGTCTCTGTGACTATTCTGTAGTGGCCAATTTTGTACTTTCTAATGCCTTTGTTTTTTTCACCCAGCCCCCCAACTCAACTCCCCTCTGGCAACCATCAGTCTGTTTCTGTATCTGTGAGTCTGTGTATATTTTGTTGTTTGTGTTTTATATTTCACAGAGTGAAATCATACAGTTTTTTTCTCTTTCCATCTGGTTTTATTTAGGAAAATACTAAAGGTCCATCTATTTTGTCACAAATCACAATATTTTATTATATATTTTTATGGCTGAATATATATTTTCAGATTAGTTTTTTTCATATTCCTTGGATAAATAACCAGAAGAGTTCAGTGTTGGTTATCCATGTGAGTTTCACCAATAAATATGACTCACTAATAGTATACAAAGGTTCCTTTTTATCCTCATACTCTCCAAAACTTGTTATTTTTTTGACCGAGAATCAAACCTATAACCTTGGTGTATTGGGATGATGCTCTAACTAACTAAACTAGCTGGCCAGGGCTCAATAATAGCTACTTTAACAGTTATGAGGTGCTATCTCATTGAGGTATTGATTTGCATCTTCCCAGTAATCAGTGATGTTGGATACCTTTTCATAAGCCTATCATAAATTTGTAAAGAAATTCTATCTTTAACCTTTATGTAGAGTTATTGAACTTTTATGGGTATATTTTATTCTGGCTGTGCTTTGCATATGGGAAGTGTTCAATAAATGTTTGATTAGGTGGTTGTTGAAAAATTTTGGAGGACACAGTTAAACACTTCTTATACAATCATTTAAATATGCTCATCCACCAACAATAAATGTGCCAGTTGAAGTATATCTAATGGTCATCTCATATATCAACTTTCTCAAAGCTTATAGACCTTTACAAAGTTCCTCTCCCTATTGTGCCCTCACAGTGCACTGTAAATATACAGTACTTCTCCTATTATAATGTGGTTCTTTAACTGTGAGAGACCAAGGGTCTACTGTAATTATTATTTAATTTTAATGTCTTTCCCAGTGCCCACCACACAACAGTGATTAAGCAATTATTAATTGAACTAAATTTCCTAAAGGCATAAATTGGTACCTTTTTAAATTTCTGGTGTATTGTACAGAGCCTAGTATAAAGCATATGCTCAGTAATATTTGTCGATTTAATGTGGAATGACTAGTTAAATGGATGATGAATGATATGTGGATGCTCCAAAGATACAGGGAAGACACCAAACATATATTTAATGTCACCTCTTAAATGTTTAAACTGAATTTTAAATCTTAAAAACTAAAGGAAATCTATTCAAAATAGCTAATTTTACATATAAGGAAATTGAGGCTGAATTGCCAAGATCAGTTGCTGAAAGCAACTTCTAAGCAATGTGCAATCTGCATCATATCATCTCATCAAATGCTATACTTTTATCATAGATAAAAGTTTTATCAAAAAAACTTTTCATCAAAAGTTTTTTATCAAAAAAAATTTATCGTAGTTGATAAAAATTGGAAAAAGAATTTTGTGAAAATTCCCCTTTTTAAAATAAAAAAGCCAATATAGATAAAATTCTTACATTCCAGTCACCTCTCTATAAAAATAGCAAGATAATAAATATATGTGCGTCCTGGCTGGCGTAGCTCAGTGGATTGAGCGCGGGCTGCGAACCAGGCATCGCAGGTTCAATTCCCAGTCAGGGCACATGCCTAGGTTGCAGGCCATGTCCCCCAGCAACCGCACATTGATGTTTCTCTCTCTCTCTCTCCCTTCCTTCTAAAAATAAATAAATAAAATCTTAAAAAAAATAAAAATAATAATCATCTCTCTTCTTAAAAAAAAGAGAACTGCTTAAAAAAATCTAGAGATTAAAAAAAAATAAAAAAAATATATATGCACCTTTATACTACACAGCATTCTCAAAGTAAATACACACAGATTAAAATTTTGGCAAAAATCTATGAATCAGGTACAGTATTATAACTAGTTGGTGATATTGTTTCATATTGAAATAAAAATAATGCAAATGTAAATTCAAATATTCTAAAAGTCATCTATACAAAGTAAGTAAAAGTTGAAGGCAGCTTTCTTTTTAGAACATTTATCAAATGGATATTATTTATTTTCTGTACTGTGGAAATAACCAGAAGTCTAGTTCAATAGCTCCTCAATGGAAAAATCTATGAAAAATGATTATTACCCAAATTCATAATCATACAATAGCAAAAATCTGGAATAAAAGGATTTATATGAAACATGTTTTATAAAAAATAAAAATTTAATGTCAAAGGAGGAATTGAATACTTTAGTACCAAAAATGATCATGTAATTTAAATCACTGCATTATGGCTAATTTAATATTTATAAAATCAGTACTCTTTCATTGCGGATTTTATTTCATTTTTATATGGTGTAATTATAGTGGTGGCTTTTCGTTTTGTACCACCTTTTTATGTCATGGCCCATAAGAAAGAGAACATTTTTATGGAACTTCGAGCTGGGTGGAGAAGGGCTCTGGCAATGGTTCTCCAGGAGCTCAAGGGTTTCACTTTGTCAGCAGCACCGTTACTCATATTAAGAACATCAATATATCCAAAGACATTGAAATAGAGAACAGGCTGACAGTGACGAGAGGGGAGAAGGGAGGGAATTTCAGGGGAAGAGGGGAAGGGTTTACAGGAACAAGTATAAAGGACACATGGACAAAAACTAGGGGGTGGGTAGAAATGGGAGGGAGGTGGGGAACTCTGTGGGAGGTGGGCTGGAATGGAAGTAAAAGACAGAAACTATATTTGAACAACAATTAAATTTTTTTTAAAATGTTTAAAAAAACACCAATATATCTGCATCAGGAAACACTCTTTTAGAAGAAACTATGGCTATTTACTAATATTTTTAATGAAAGCAAAATGATCATGACTTCCTTATATTTCTGAACAACTCTGAAAAAACAGTGCCACCAATCACACATTTTCTATCTCACTGCATAGAGAAATAAAATGCATGTTTACAGAGATTATTATAAGTCCAGAAATAAAACAAATAAAGAAAAGGGTTCTGTCAATCCTTTTAGAAAGGAAACTTTGAATTATATGTGTACATGTCTCTTTTTTTAATGTATCATGATTTTTAATCCAGTATACTAGTATTAAAAATATATTGATCTTGAATCTTGGGCATTTTAAAGGACCCATTAGGTGTTAAAGAATTAAGCATTTTAAAAAGATAATTGTATTCCACCCCTGATCAGAGGAAACTTTTCTGCAGATGAAAGTATTTTAGATTTGTTTGTTCCTCCATAAACATTCTTTCCCAAGATATCTTACAAACAATGCATTGCCTGATGAGTGGTAATCATTATCCTTGCCCAGGATAAACTTAGAAATAAAATAGCAAGGATTTGTAAGGATTTCCTAATGTATGAAGGTGACATTATGAGAGAAAGAATGAGTGGTTATAAAAAAAAAAATGAACTGTTTTCTTTGCATTTACTCTTCAGGCCCCTGTACGGAACAAAGGATAACATCTGTGTAAAAACTCTACTTCAACTTATTTATATATTTTGTGCCCCACATGAGACAATAATGTATAATATTATTACTGAATATTTTCCTTGAAAAAATGGAAACAGAAATGTTTCCATTGCCAAAGTGAAAATGTTCAGTTTATTCCTATTTAATTTATATTTTATGGAGCTATAGCAAGCACAAATAATATTTCCAGTGGATGTATAGTTTCTTTCCACCTGCCCAATCCCTTGCATTATAAATGAAGTCCCAACAATTGCACACCATTTAGCAGTCTCTCATTGTTTCACATTTATAAAGAAATTTACATCTGTCAATCAGTAGGCTAGAGATCTATGGAAAATAAGGTAATTGACCATACTTCCCACCTAAATTCAAGCAACCCCAGGGTAATAAGGATATTGTTCAGAGGGTAAATTATTTCCTTTAACTGAGGAATTATAAAAGCATTTATCATAATGTCCAGATATTTTTCTTACCGATATTGTAACTCATCCATTTAACTGTCATGGAAGCTCCTGAATGTATGCTCCTAATTTAAGTGAATAGAAAATAACTGGGTGGCTACAATACCTGAATAAAAACAAAAGACAAAGCAGGACTAAGCATAATGTGTTTGCTGCAGACAAGAAGTGTAAAATAATTTTTGAACTGCACTGTTTAACTGACATAATGCATGTTTTCCTATATGCCATTTTTCACTGATATTTTCTTTTTCTACATTGTTTTGAACTCTGGAAAGTTTTATCCACTCCAGTGGAAAGGTATAAAAAAAGGACTGTTACTACTAATTTAACAAAATTTATTTTCTTACTATAGAACAGATGGATAAATTAATATATATATATATATTTATGTCATCTCTCTAGTCAATTCTAATTTATTATCTCTTTCCACAATTCAGGATTGCTATTGACACTTACTTTATGTTTCTTAAAGTTCTACAGAGAATAAAACAAGAAACAAAATATAAACATCTCTATTTCTGTTTTATAATAAGTTTACTTTTCCTTTTGTATTCCTAATGAATAATTTATTATTTCTTGAAAAAATGACTCATATTAAGAGAGAATTTTTCCAGTTGCCAAATGACAGAGATAAATTTCTCCCAAACTCAAAATTAAAAATAAGAAGAAATGCGATTTATAGAACAATTATTATAAATAATTTTTAAAAAATTGCAAATAAAAACAGAATAAATCCCTGTGAAGAAGCTGTGGCATCCAAACTTGACCATATGAAATGTGTGACCTTGGGTGAACCATTTTCATATGTAAAATTATGGCAACACTATACTGCAGAACATTATTGTGAGAGATTAATGGTAAATGTATAAAGCATTTAAGGACCTAATAGTTTGTAATTATAATACTTCAAAATGAGTACCATTCAGTGGCTAAGGGAATATTATCAGACTTGGGGTCATATCTTGTTTAAGTTATATGCTATAGGATTTTTGTATCAAATAAATGTAACAGCATTTATAAAGCATACAGCATATATATTCTTCAATTTGCCTCTGTATAAAAAGGGCAAAGATAAAGGTAATCAAACATTTTTGACACTGTGCAATATAAATTTTTTGTAAGTTACATTTTTTAACTTGCATTGTACCATTTACTCATTTTCTGCTTAGATCTTAAATCACAAAAAGCAAAATCTAGACAGTATGTTACTTTACTAGATGATAAAGTTATAGACAGAAACTCAGTCTTGCTGCAATAATTTCCCTAGGAATTGCCAGGGCATTTTCTGGAACATGGTAAGTTCCCAAACTATGAGCTTGAAATGAATCAATGAATAAGTCTCTTTGGTTACTAATAACATTACTAGTTATAATTAATTATATTTAGTAATTAATGAAAATTAACTGAGCACCTGCTGTATACTGTGTTCTGTGTTAGAAGATAGGGATACATCATAGTGGATGTCTTAATGCCTGCCCTTAAGAAACGTAATGTTTAGTGATGAGACAGTCAGAACCAGAAACACACTAATACACAGTGTGTGAAAATTGTATCAATAGAAGTACTATGATGATGTTGGAAGAGTATCTAGATGGGGCATTGGTTGTATAAATTATTCTGAGAAGTGACATTTCGTTTGATATCAAAAAAAATAAGAGTAGTTATCTGGGTAAAGAAGAGTTGCGGGGAGGAGACTTCTAGACACAGAAAGTAGAGAGTTCATAGGCATCGATATCGCCAAGGGCATGGTTAAAAGTAGTACAGTGTGGCTAGTTTCCTAGTGCTGGTGAAAGTTCTAAAGTGCCTTTCAAGCCTGTAATAGACACTGTTTAGTCTTCAGAATTTATGTTAATAGAAAATGTCTTAGTCCATTTGGTAACAAAATACCATAGATTAGTTTGGCTTACAAACAGCAAACATCTATTTCTCACAGTTCTGAGGACTAGGAAGTCCGAGATCATGGTGCCAGCAGATTTAGTACTTGGTGAGGACCTGCTTCCTCATAGGTAGTGACTTCTTTCTGTGTCTTCAGGGCTAGGGTCTCACTGTGTCCTATCTTTGGAAGTCACTAATCCTGCTCATGATGACTCTGCCCTCATGGCCAAATCTTCTCCCAAAGGACCCACTTCTTAATGCCATCATCACCTTGGGGGTTAAAATTTCAACACTTGAATTTGGCAGAGACACAAACATTCAGGCCATAGTGGGGAGCTATTGCAAGGTTTTACCTAGAGGAGAGATTTTTTTTTATTTTGTCAATAATTGCACAATTCACATGAGGGGAAAAACCTTAATGAATACTCTTAGTAATACTAATGAAACTTTGTAGAAATTAATCAAAGAAGAGAATGTATAACACAAAGCAAGTAACTAGACATGACATTCTTCTGTTTTTATTACCCTAATAAACAGAGTACCTCCATCACCATCCTTTTCAGTGGTCTGCTATCAAATAAAACAGCCAATGAAAAACAAGAGACATTATTTTGGATATATTGGGATACACAAAGATTATCTTATTATGTTCTGTGCAATCAAAATTCTCCTTCCTTTTTGTGTGATTTATTGTGTGCTAATATCCTATATTACTATAGTACATTATGTCACATTACAGAGAGGAAAATTACAAAAGGATGAGTCCCCTAACTCACAAAGAGGCAAAGTAGCTGCTGTTGTTATTAAATACCAGAATTTCAATTAAATCAACTTTGTCATTGTCTGCAGCAGCACATCACATTCCTACGAGCAGTGGTTGGGTGAGGACAAATGATAAGATTAGGCTGCATCTCACCCTGAAAATAGCAAAGCAGAGTTTTGTTATTATGATTAAGAATTGAAATGACCTCTCTTATATCTACTTCTAAATGTTTGTGACATTATCTTGATCCTGGTAAAACTAATGAAACAAGGTGCAAATCACATTTTGTGCTGGATTGACTGAGAGTGGTGAAATATTCATTGACAGCCAAAGCACATAAAAAGTAGGCTGAAAGTAGTGAGGTGGAGGTTAATGGACATCATCAATGTCTGTCAGTTTAGTGTCTTCTTGGATCTACCAATCAGTATACCGTATTTTTCAGACTATAAAATACAACCTCCCCCACAATTTGGGAGGAATAATGGTTGTTATGCTGCTATTGAGTTCTGTTTATATTTACATTGGTGAAATATTATGTTATTTAGGTTATTAAATATTTTACCACATTTTTTTTGCTTCAAATTTTTTTTCCTATTTTCCTACTCTAAAACCTAGGTGGGTCTTATGGTCCAAAAATGTGGTATAATTTTAAAGTTTATCATCTAAACCAGCACACTGTGAAGTACAGGGAGGACAATTAATAACCATGCCATGGCAATAGGTTTAATTGGAGACTGACCCAGGCAAATTACAGTGTATGGTCACCCTGTTAATATCATCTGTTTCTATATTATTATTCCCCTTTAATATGTAAAGACTGACATATGTATGAAAGTATTTTGCTGAAGATAAATACGTGTGTGACATTTTAAACAGTCACTGAGATGTATAAAACTAGCCATTCATAATGAGAGGTAGGTGATTACAATGCTGAATGTTCAAAAACTCTCATCTTTGCAACTTTGTCCATTTCAACATTAATAAGAGTTTACCTCTATCTTAGAAATTATTGTTTCTTTAGAAAGCCTCTATTCATTATCAAAGCCTGTAGTCTTCACTGAGACAAATCTCCAGTTACACCGATATTTCCAGTGCTCTCTGAGCCGAAGCTCTTCGTCTGCCTCTCCTACAAAAACATACCCTAAAGAGCAAATGTGGACCTCTTCTTCAATTGGAACCTTTTCATTTTCAGCAGGTGTCACAAGCCCATCCTGGTTCCACCAGAGTCCTTGCTCAACTGCTAACCAGATAAACTGAGAAAGAAATCCAAGGCCTGTTTTCATAGAGTAAATTCATCTTCAGATGGTGCCCCTCATACCTGAAAGCTGCCATAATCACCCTAATTCCACCTTCTAACCCATGAACTCTCTTCCTTACATCTAATCTTGTTGCACTATGTATGTAGAGTGGATAATGTGTTTAGATAGCCAAGTTTTGCAGGTATATTCATTATTTCCTGTGGTCACTGGTGAGGATACTAAGCCTCAGTTTCCCTATCATTTTCTGATAGAAGACGGGAAACCCCTGTTCACAAATAAAATCATAACAGAAGGTTAGATTCCACAGCTCCTTTAATAGCATGTGTGGTATATGTATGTGTATCTGTGTATACATATAGTCCAGCAAAAATAATGCCCCATTTTCATTATAAAATCATAAACATGAAATTCTGTAACATAACAATATCACACTCAAGCATACCATATGGCATTTTAGGTGAAATGTTCAAATTAAAACTATAAATTATACACCCATATAATTACTCTACGAATCACACTCGAGCAAGCATTACTTCTGTTGGACCCACTATATACAGTGCAGCTAGTATAGAATGATTTAAATGATCTTTTATGAACTTATCAAGAAAATAATCATTTTAAAGGAGTTTCCAGGAAAAAAGGTTGTTTGCGGTTTCAAACATCAAGGAGACCACCTCATTTTTAATTTATGGCTATATTTTCAAAACTATTCCGACATCCCTAATGAAATGCATTCTATTTGCTCTAGATCCATTGAGATACTTCTTCCTCACATCCAGGGTTAAGGTCTGAAACATACCCAAATTATGTACTTTTTCAGATGAGAATCAGTCCTTTCAAACCTTAAGTATATAACAAGTAATATTGGGGGTATATGTAGTCAGTGTTTGTGAAATAATGAAGTGAATGTTTGTGAATAATGAATAGTGAAGATACATACGTATCTTCCCACAGCTTACGATTTCATTGTGCTGAATACTATGCAAAGTTTTGTTGAGAAAGGAAAATACCTCCATTTAGCTTTAATTTAGTGACATATCTGCATGATGAAATTTACAATCTTGAATAATTTTCATTATCTTTTTAAATCACACACTTGTGATCCTTTTCTTGTTTGAAAATTTGAATCTCCTCTATGCAATCATTACTCTTACACTGTAGTATCTTTTGTTACACCAGTAGCAGCATTGCCCATGTTTCCTTTTTATGCAGATTTACAAGGAACTATGTAAACACAAAATCCGAAGGCATTCTATGGTCATTCTTAATTTTTGAAGGCCTGGGTACCTACAGGTGCACGTGTTTCAGAAGTGAGCAAAATAGGATGCTTTCTTAAATGATTGATTTCTAGTACTCCATTTCTTAAGTTCCTTATTAATCAAAAACGCCTCAGCCTTTATATCTTTATTAAAATACACTGAATTATTTTCTCATACTTCTCTTTATTTGTCAACATGCATTATGATATGAGTATGGATTTTGAATTTGTCTCTGCAGTTCTGTCTTCAGAGTAAAGTAATGTGTTTAATTTGTTAGGAGGAGAAAGTGCCTAAGATTTTTGACTGACTAATATAATTACTCTTTGGAGGAGAGCAGAGCAGAAACCTAGTTTATTTTGATGTTTTCCAGCACACCTAAAATGCCAACATGGAAGGAGCTTGGAAGAAAAATGCTGGAATCTTTCAGATGTTAAAGGGAAGTAGGATAACAAAAAGCACAAAAAAGACAGCGAAATCAATAGATGGGCTGATTTATTCACTTTTATTACTGAACTTTGGAGTTTTGAGCTGAATTTCAGCTATTTCACATGTCCCTAGATATAATGAAGGTATGATATAGACTTCAGTAAGTTATGGGGTTTATCTCATACGTGTGAGTGCCTCATAACTTATTAGTGCCCAAAGCTATAATGAGTTATGTTGCAGTTCTCATACAGAGCCTTCAAAACTTGTAACTCACCAAAACCTTGGGCAATTTCATTTATTTAATGCCTTTTTAGTATTGGAGCTCTAATCCAGAATTTGTTAATTTTTTTTTCATAGTTACTAGGTAGGGTCCCCTGTGGTATGTTAAATTCAAAAGGCCGTAAGTCTGTATGTATTTTGCTGAAGTGAGCACTCTCTGCTACCACATCTAAAGAATAATATTTGGGGGTGGCACACTAATACATCATGTCAAGCTGACGTTTATATCATGAAGTTTACTGTTTTCTGGTGATATTGTTCATAATATAAGCCTTCGACTTGTTTGCAATCACAAGTTGGTAGGATATAGTGTTCTGTTAAGCATGTCTGGTGGTGGTTTGCAGTGAATATGTGACTGCTCTACAAATTTTCAGAGATGTTTTGCCCTTTCATTTTGGTAGGAGTAGAGAGAAGATGATAAAAGGCTCTATTCATCAAATGTTGTTTCTGTGGGAGTATCTTCAAATTTTCCTGGATTCTCTTTTCAGGTGGTCAGATGTGTATATATGTGGTTCATCATTCTGAACAATAGCCTTGTAGAAAATTGCATTTGTTGTAACTGATTCCAAAAACAAAGATGTATTAAAACTGGTTTTTTTGAACATAATAAAACATGATTGCTTTTGGTTGAATTTGCCTCTCTACTGTATTGTGGATGTTAGTAAGCCTTGCTATAGAATATGACAGATAAAAAATAATGGAGAAATTCATTAAGTGTTAAAATGCATTCCTCTTGAAAAAAGAAGTACAGAATTATTTTTAGGAGAAATAAACTTATTTAGTTTAATGATGCAAGTGTCTTGAAAGAATTCAACATTTTATTACTTACATCCCTATAATGAAAGTCTCATTTAAGACCTAAAATTAATGACTCCCTGATTAAATGTTGCTACTATTTTTTATTTATTATTGATGGTTATCTGTCTGGAGAAGCTTAAACGTGAGATTCAAGCTGTAATAGGAGGTCTGTTCTGGAAAAGTCCAGCCATTGTTAATCTAACAGGAAGGGTTTAGGCGACATCAGTGTAACCTGGCAGCCAAGGAGAGTGGGCGGGAAGGTGCATATGTGAACAATGACAGCTTCTCTGTGCTAGTCAGCGGAGGCAGTAGAAGCCATTGAGTGAGCACGTGTACTGTGTGGCTGTTGCGTTCAAAATGACTGAGTGAGTAGAGCAACAAATCTGCATCAAATTTTGTGTTAGGCTGGAACATTCCTCTGTGGAAACTGGATGATTCAGAGGCTCCAACTATGGGCAACTGGTGATTGACATCTTCATCGTGACAATGTGCCCACACATGCGTCATGTCTCAGGAAGAGTTTTCTTTGGAAAATGTTAAATGACCCAGGTGACTCAGCCCGACTACAGCCCAGATTTGTTGCCTGTGACTTCTGGCTTTTCCCAAAACTAAAACTACCTTTGAAAGGGAAGAGATTTTAGACCATCAGTGAGATTCATGAAAATATAATGGGGCAGCTGATGACGACTGGGAGAACTGTGTGAGGTCCCAAAGTGCTTTTGAAGGGAACTGAGGCATCATTATCGTATGTATGATGTTTCCTGTCTCTTGTACCTTCTTCTATAAATGTCTCTACTTTTCATTTTACGTGGCTGAATCCTTTCTGTACAGATCTCATATACACTACTAAGACCTTTCACCATATATAGAATAGGTTCTTGCCTCCACTTAGTATATATTCAATAAATACAAACCAATTTTACATGAAACTGAAAAAAAGCATAATAAGAAAGGTCTTTCTGCCTGGGAATAATATAACATAATCTATTTCAAAGTTAAATGTATTATTGTTGGATGCTGTCTTTTACTAGAATATCTATATAATTGCTCCCTATTTCTATGAGTAATTGAGAGATTATGGAATTTATAGCTTACATTTTAAAGTACATACATTTGCTAATTCCAACAGTAAAAATATATTCTAAAAGACCTAACTAAGATAACATAGTTGAAATCCCTGGGGAAAACTAGTTTTTCCTTATAAAAGCTCAGCTGCAATCAAATAAACATCCATGTTACAGAACTTGACAGATCTCAATTTTTTTTAATTAAAGAAACTTTACAGTGAGTAGTATATTTGTAAATAAGCTTAAAACAATTAAATATACCATTTTCCTTATTATAGGTACTTTCACTCTTATAACAAATTTACTACTTTCAATTTTATGTTTATTTCTAAACTTTGGTTAGTTTACATAAGGAGTGATTCATTATATTACAAATGCAATAGAGAACTAAATAATTTAGTGGGCTGCTGAAAAGCTCAAATGAGAGATACAGGGAAACATTATAAAGGCAAAAAGCAAGCAAATTCTCCAGTAAACTCCAAGAACCAAAATATGAGGGAAATTACTGTATTTTTGGACCTAGGTTTGCACCTAGGAAACATTATAAAGGCAAAAAGCAAGCAAATTCTCCAGTAAACTTCAAGAACCAAAATATGAGGGAAATTACTGTATTTTTGGACCTATAGATGCACCTAGGTTTTAAAGGAAAATAAGAAAAATAATTTGAAGCAAAAAATGTGATAAAATATTTAATAACATAAATAACATAATATTACACCAATGTAAATATAAACAGAACTCAACAGCAGCATAACAACCATTATTCCTCCCAAATTTGGGGAGGGGGGAGTGCATCTTATAGTCTGAAAAATACGGTAGTTGTTTTTACAATGAAAAGCTTAATTGTATTTTCTTCTATTGTCCTCTTATCACTTTAAAAAACAAGCCCATGGGGGCCTGCAGAATACTTACTTGAACTAACATTTTATTTTGCCTCTTGATTTTAAAGAAAAATTAAATCAACACAAAGTGTTGTGGTTTTGGTTTTCTTTGTTTTAAGAAATGAATTTAACATGGACTATGTCTTCACCTGGAAGTATATCTGAGAACAAATTTAATCACTTAAATTGTTTTTCAGAGCCCATGTGTGTAAGTTGGAGGTTTGAGAAGAGAAAGTTTATATGTGGGTAAACTAAGAGTACCAGGCACATTTAATCTTTTGGGAGCAAAACAGAGAAGTTAACAATATCACATTAAAATTTCTTCTTTTTATATTATGTGGGTAATTGTCTTGTTTTCAGAGTATCTCACTCTGATTTGTAATATTGGCTAATAGAAATTATAAAAAGTGCACAGAATAACCTATAAATGGGAAAAGTTTATAAAAATAAATTTTAAAGAAGATTATGAAGCAAAGTCTTTATAATTTTAGAATTAAAAATGGAAAGTAAATTTGCAATGTTCATACATAAAATAATACAAGTTAATTATAGCAGTTGTCCAATAAAATACTTGTTGAATAAAAAAATAATAAATAATAAAAGAATAAACTGTTTCACATACAACTGTAAACCTACTTTGCCACACTCTGCATAAAAACTGGAAAAGAGGTTCACAGACTCTAACGTAACTTCACCAAGATTATAGTATCTGTTGATACCAGCAAGGAGATTAGATCTGTTATATTCCAGTGACCCTTTTGTCTTATAGTATAGACAGTGCCCTATTTTTGTACTGTTGTTCAACCACTAATATTTAATAGTGACCATAGCTTACAGGTCACTAACTGGAAAATTAAGAGCTAAAAGCTCTTAGTCCCTTCAGGCTGCTCTAACAAAGATTCTATAAATTGGTGGACTTCCAAACAATAGAAATCTATTTCCCTCGTTTCTGGAGGCTGGAAGTTTGAGATCAGGGTGCCAACATGGGTGGCTGAGGGCACTCTTCCAGACTGAAGACTTCTTGTGTCTTCACAGGGTAGAAGGGACAGCTAGCTCTCAGGGGTTCTCTTTTTGTAAGAGCAGGGATCCATTTATGCGGGTGGAGCTTCAAGACCTTATTGCCTCCCAAAGTGTCCACCTTCTAATACCATCACATCAGCCGTTAGATTTTAGCATGTGAATTTTGAGATGGTGGTGGGTGGTCAGGAGAGACACATGCACTCAGTTCATACCATCTACAGAATTAAAATCTTAAAAAAGATGGTCTCTTACTGATCTCATTTTGATAGAAACAATGGTAATTTGTTTTTTATTTTTATAAATGTGTTCACACTTAATGACACAGTTACTGATGACAGAGAGAGAGAGAGAAGCATTGATGTGAGAGAGAAGCATCAGTCAGTTGCCTTCATGTATGCACCCCCACCGGGGTTCGAACCTACAACCTAGGTATGTGTCCTGACAGAGAATCAAACCTGCAACATTTTGGTGCACATTTCAGTGCTCCAACTGACCAAGCCACCTGGCCGGGGCCTGTTTTGTGTTTTAATAGACTTTATATTTAATAGAAAAGTGTAAGGTTCACAGCACACTGAGAGGAAGGTGCAGAGATTTTTTATGTAACCACACCCCTCCCTACCCCTCGACACACATATAACCTTTCCCTATTATCAAACTCCTCCCCACCCAGAGCAGTACATTTGTTATAATTGACAAACCTACAGTGACACATCATAAACATACAAACTGCGTAGATGACAACAGGTCCACTTTTGGTGTTATACATTCCATGGATTTAGATAAATGATAATGACATGACATATCTCCACCATTACAGAGCAGTTTCACTGCACTGAAAACCCTCTCTGCTCTGCCTCTTCATTTCCTCCAGCCCCAACCCCTGGCAAACACTAATCACTCTTACACTCTCCATATTTTTGCCTTCTTAAGAATGTCATCTAGTTGAAATAATATGCTATGTAGCCTTTTTATACTGGCTTCTTTCACACTTAGCAATATTGATTTAGGGTTCTGTCATGTCTTTTCACAGCTTGATGGCTTGTTTTTAGTGCTGAATAATGTTCCATTTTCTGTATGTGTATTATGTCTCCATTCCCCTATATATTTTAACTCTTTGGGGTTAATACCAGGAAGTATAATTGTTGGATCATGTGGTTATGATATATTTAGTTTTATGTTTTTATTTTATTTTTTTAAGATTTCTATTTATTTATTTTTATAGAGAGGGGAAGGAAGGGAGAAAGAAAGAGAGAGAAACATCATTGTGTGGTTGCCCCTTGCATGCCCCAACTGGGGATCTGGCCCGCAGCCCAGGCATGTGCCCTGACTGGGAATTGAACTGGTGACCCTTGGTTTGCAGGCTGGCACTCAAGTGAGCCACACCAGCCAGAGCAGTATATTTAGTTTTAAAAGAACCCATCATGCCCTGGTTGGCGTAGCTCAGTGGATTGAGCACGGGCTGTGAACCAGGCATTGCAGGTTCGATTCCCAGTCAGGGCACATGCCTGGGTTGCAGGCCATGGCCCCCAGCAACCGCACATTGATGTTTCTCTCTCTCTCTCTTTCTCCCTCCCTTCCCTCTCTAAAAATAAATAAATAAAATCTTTTTTAAAAAAAAGAACCCATCAAACTGTCTTCCAAGGTGGCTGTACTATTTTGCATCCTCACCAGCGGTGAATGAGTTCATGTTACTCTATATCCTTGCAAAACTTTAGTGTTGTTGGTGTTCCAGATTTTGGCCATTTTAGTGTGTATAGCAGTGTATAGTTGTATCTTGTTTTACTTTGTGTGACAGGTGATGTAGAACACCTTTACATATGCTTTTTGGATGAGGTGACTATTAGTTCCTGTGCCTATTTAAAAACAAATGAGGCTATTTGTTTCATTATTGTTGAATTTCAGGATTTCTTGGTATATTTTATAGAATAATTCTTTTTCAGATAGATCTTTTGCAAATGCTTTTTCCAAAATTGTGTATTTCCATTCTCTTGACAGTGTCTTTCACAGAGCAGAAATTTTGAACTTCAATAAAGTCCACCTTATCAATTATTTCTTTCATAAATCATGCCTTTAGTGTTGTATCTAAAAAGTCATTGCCAAACCCAAGGTCGCCTAGGTTTTTTGTCAGATGTTATATTCTAGGAGTTTTATAAATCTGTGCTTTATATTTAGTTTGTAATCCATGTTGAGTTAATTTATTGTGCAGAGTCTGTGTTTAGATTCATTTTCTATATGTCTATTTCTAGATCCATTATTTTTGGAAGTACGATTGTTTCAACACCATTTGTTGCAAGGGCTATTTTATCTCTATCATATTGCCTTTGCTTCTTTCTCAAAGGTCAGTTGATTATATTTATGTGGGTCTAATTCTGGGATCTATTCTTTTCCATTGATTTATTTGCTATTTTCATCTATACCACACTGGCGTAATTCTTGCAGCTTTTTAGGAAGTCTTCAGGTTGAATAGACCAGTCCTCTAACTTTGTTCTTCTCTTTTTTTAACATTGTCTTGGCTATTCTGGGTCTTTCCCACTTCCCTGTAAACTTCAGAATCAGTTTGTTGAAATGCAGAACATAATTTGCTTGCACTACATTGGAAATTGCTTGAAACTGTAGATCAATTTGGGAAGAACTGACATCTTAATAATATTGACTCTTCCTATTTTTGAGCATAAAATATTTTTGCATTTATTTTATTCTTCTTTGATTCTTTAATCAGAATATTGTAGCATTCCTCATATAGATCTTGTACATATTGCATTATGTCCATATCTAATTATTTCCTTTTTGAGGATGCTAATATAAATAATATTGTATTTTTAATTTCAAGTTCTGCTTGTTCATTGCTAGTTTATAGGAAATAAAGTTGACTTTTGTGTTAACACACAAAAAGTCCTTTGTATCCTGAAATCTTACTGTAATTGCTAATTTGTTTCAGGAGTATTTTTGTTGTTGTTGGTTCTTTTAGATTTTATACACAGGCAATCATGTCATCTGGGAACAAAGGCAGTTTTATATGTCTTTCTTCCCAATCTGTATACCTTCTGTTTCCCTTTCTTGTCTTACTGTATTATCCAAAGTTTCAAGTATGACATTGAAAAGTTGTGCAAAGAGGAGACTTTCCTGCCCTACTCCTGATCTTAGTGGAAAAGTTCAAGTTTCTCACAAAGTATTGTGTTAGCTATAGGTTTATCACAGGTATCTTACCAAGTTAAGGGCATCCCCACATAACTAATTATTGAAAGCTTCTAATCATAAATGTGTATTGAATATTTATCAAATATTTTTCTGAATCTATTAATGTGATAATTTGATTTTCTTTAGTGTATTGATGAGATAGATTGTATTAATGAAGTTTTTAAATTCTCCCTCGAGGATATGTTCATTGATTTTTTTTTCAGAGATAAAGAAAGGGGGAGGGAGAGAGAGAGAGAGAGAGAGAGAAGGAGAGAGAAACATTGATGTGAAAGAGGAACATCAATCAGTTGCCTCCTGGACACATTCTAATGGGGGATCAAACCCACATCCTAGATATGTGCCCTGCCTAGGAATCAAACCTGCAACCTTTCGGTGTATGAGACAGTGCTCCAACCAATTGAGCCACCTGGCCAAGACTATTAATTGATTTTTTAAAAAATTTTGAACCAGGCTTGCACACCTAAGACAAATCCCACTTTGTCTGTGGTGCTGATAAACATTTTCAAAAGCAGTTAATAACTCACAAAACATATTGTCCTAGTTGTGTGACAAGTAGGGGAAAAAGCTATTGCTAAATGTGTATTAATAACTTGCATGCTTATTTGTGTGTGTGCATTTAAATTATATATATATATAATTTAGAGAGAGAGTTTGGAAATAGGATTCCAAGTTTCTCTTATGAAATATTCTACATTGATTGTGAATGCATTCCTGAGAAGGCTGTATGTATAATCGCCAAGAATGTGGTTTCTGACACCAAACCATCTAGTTCCGAATCCCATTTCAAGCACTCACTCTCCGGCTTTGGTCTAGTTTCTTAGCCTCTTTATGTCTGTTTTGTCATCCATAAATAGGAATGACAATGATAATAACAATAGTTTCTTCTTTCTAAATCTGCTGTAATAAAAGGGTTAATACAGGTAAAGCACCCAAGAAAGCACCTGGTATTAGTTACTCACACTCAGTATTCAGGCTTACAGATAAGGCAATCAATAATAGGTCATTCAGTTCCCCGAAGATAATTGGGAGTTAGGAATGGAATGTGTATGAGAGGTGGCAGACTAAAAGGCAACAGCCTCTGTTCCAAGTCCTAAATTTTCTCATCCTTTGCAACTTATTAACAGTAAGTTGTCTGTCAAAGTGCTGAACAAGTAACCTTCACTCTGTGCCGTTATCTTCATTCATGTGTGTTTGAAATTTCCAAGGTGTGTTTCACTCTTATTTGATTTAATTAACCTGAAAATTCTCACCTTCAGATGGACCTGTTCAAAAACAAGCATGCTAATTGACAAATAAATTGATTTCCAAATCTTAGGTCTAATAACCAATATGTACATGGGTGCTCATACTGGTGTTTTAAAATAGACAGTACAAATACTTGGAAGAAAACCTTTTTAATCTACTTATTAGTAGTAATAAAAAGGTTTCATTAATATAGCCTGCCTAAAGATAAAAAGTTTGCATCAGGTTATTTACTGTAAGAATTTGTTAGATCACTCCTGAAACGGTGTCCTGGTACTGTGGAATTCTAAGCAGGTTGAACCGCCTGATTCCCCATAGCAGTCCTCATGCGGTGAGTGGGAAGGTTACCAGGGACTCTGAGTGGGAGAGGAGCCCTTGGATGAATGACTCATTGGGTCCATCCGACAGAACTGCAGATAAAGTAACTTGTGATCCAAGATTTAGGTTAAACCATTGCTTTTTTGTCTGAGAAGTCTGTACTTTGTTTCCTTCTACATAATATGGGTTCTTACTTATTTTTTTACTGATAGTTAAAACTCTGAACTATGCCTGGTGCTACGTATTAGTGCTTATAAACAAGTATGTATATATCTCACAAATTAATATTATTACATTATGAATGGCTAAACTTTTAGGTATTTTAAAAAGTACTTCATATGTTCTGGGAGGGTTTGTAGGGGGTGAAGGAATCAAGCAAAAAAGAGGAAGGACCCATGGACACAGACAACTGTGTGCTGATGCAGTGAGGGGGAGGGCTGGAACAGGGTGAAAGAGGATATAAGGGGGATAAATGGTAATGGAAAAAATACAAAATAAAAAATAAATAGTTATAAAAATGGCTTAAAATAAGAGTACTTCATATGCAATAGTTTATTCATTTGGTCTTCACTTTTTTCCTCCAATCATAAGATGAAAAAATGCCCAAGAGCCACCAATCAGTTTATGAGAGTTATTTAGACTATTTTAACACATTTAGCATAACTTTTGTCCCCCCATTTGGTACACAAATTGGACGAGATATTCGTGAACTGCCACCTACTTTAAGAAGGACACTTCACACAGTGCTTTTTCACTCTAATCATTGCTTAATGCATCAGCAAGTATTTTGATCATTATTGTTTCAGATGTTTAAATTTAGCTACACTTTGCAAGGGGCATTTATTTTTCTAGGAAAAATATTTTCTGAGTTATAATTTACTCTACTCATAAAGATTGAGTAGAGTAGAAATTTGAAAGTCTTTGCAAAAGTTTTTTTTTTCTTGTAACTGGTATAGAGTGGTTCTTTGTTTATTGAAGGTCAGGTGACAATTACACTAACTATAAACATTCATTCTATTTCACCGCTAAGTGATTTCTGCTTTAAATTGCTTCTACATCTTTTCTCACCCACCTTAAATCCAATATTTATTTTAACCTTGAGCTGCCTAAGACCTTTAATAGGAAGCTTCAAAGCATTTTAAAAATCATATCCTTTTTAAATCTTTCTCATTTGAATGCAAGCGCCTGGAAAGCTCAAACAGTGTTGGTTGTTCTTATTGAAGTTTATAATGCTTTAGATATTCAAATCAGCTCTATGTCTTCCATTTGTTATGCAAATCTTTAAACTTTATATACTGCATGGTTTATCTACAGTAATACAGCTTTCACTAACAGGTCTTACCAGAGCAGACATATACTGTAAAGGTGCACGTTTTTAGTGTCTTGAATTACCATAAAATCATAAAAATAGTGTGTATTGCTTTACTCTAATCAGACTCAGTTTTATGTGGTTGTTGAAAGCCCTTTTACATTCCATTCTGTGTCTGGAGGTCTGTGTATAAAACTGATTCAGAAAAGCAAAGTGAAGACACCTGCTGGCTTATAGCACAAATACTAAAATATCTTAGAGCCTGCTGAAAGGAGAATTGGAACAATATGTCATTACTGAAGGCTCACTTGCAAGTTCTAATGTATTATAATGAAAACAGTATGACAAACCTAATGAGACAGTGAAGATTTGGGTAATTGTTCCTACAATGTATGGTAACTTTTCCAGCCGTTATTGGCAAACATAAAACCTAATGAGATTTTATTAATTTAAATGCAGTACATCTGCAAAACATTTCCTTCCTTGCATTCTCCTCTGATAGTCTTCTTTTCCTCGTGGACTTGATCCTTTTAAGTTAATTGTTCTGTATAGAACACTCTCCAAACAAAACACTTGACATAAATTTGAATCAAAGTTTGTTGGTTTTTTTTTTTTCATTTGTGTTTGTATACTTGGTCCTGAAGCATAATACTCCATGAAAGCTTGGGAAGAATATCAGTATAACATTGAGTATATAGCATAATATTTGTATTTATAAGAAAAACTGTTTGCTAGACTTAATTTGAGTGTCCTTTGAAAGCACTAGAAATGTCACTATGCTCTTAATTTGTGAAGGGAAGTTATTAATTTCTTGTTATTTGCAGCCATATGTTTTAAATTGTCAAAAGACAAAAAGTTAACAATCAGTATAGTATTCTACCTATTGACTGCCTCTTATTTAACCAATGCTATTTGTCAATATTTAAAGTATCACATATGATTGAGAGGTTCAGTCTGCTTCCATGAAGTCTAAATTTAAATTTTCTACATGTCTTTACACATGCAGTGCAAATATGTCTCCATTTAGAAACAAAACATGTTTTTCTCACAAAGGATGTTTTAAACAGCACTGTTTTAGACATGAAAAAAACATAAAGAGAATGCTAATTTGCTATTATGAACCTTTAATTCCTGTCTGTTTTTAGCTTAATTCACCTGCTCTCTGTCTCTCCTAAGCTGCAGTGTCATAAACACATAATAGGTAGAATCTTGACTTTGCGGCGTTAGGTGAAAGAACATTTCTTGATAAAGGCACCAGTAACGCATTGCCAGCTCATGGTAGAGAAAGCAATAGAGCTGTCAGGAAGTTCAAAAATTATATTGTCTCTGCTAGAATAACCGGAAAGAGATCATATTCACTTTCCCCCTGAGTTTTGCAGGTCATTTTAGATTTACAGTACAGCATTTTATTACAGTTTGAAAACTTGATAAAAAACTTAGTTGTCTGGTTCATTGTTATCAAATGTTTTTCCATGCAAGCAAATGCAATAGAACCAAACTATATTTAACTATTTCTGCACCATTTTTCTAAGTTCTGAACATAACTTATTTAAGCAGAGGGAAATTTGTCTTCTTTTATATTTGAGACTTTAAGTGAGTTCGTTTTTCATATTACAGACCAGTTAGAGTGTTTGGAAGACCTTGGAGATTGAGTGGTCAATAATTTTCCAATGATCCTTTGAAGGTTTGAGTCCAAATTTTTTCTTAGATTGTCTAGATTCACACTAAATAACAGATATTTGGATAATGAATTTAGAGCAACATGTTCTTAAATTTACCATATGTTCTATGAATATTGCTTGTTTTTTTATCTTTTCCAAAATATGTGTATAGCTTGGGGGAAGCATTTCCTGGAAGGGATTATAGATCAACTTCTATCATAGGAGAGAATGTAAGGCTGTTACAGAATTAATTACTGTACTTTTTATGTAAGTATGTTATTTTATTAATGTAAGTTAAAGTATTTTGATATAACACAATCTGATGGTTTCTTCCATCCTGTTAAATGTATATATATTTTTTTTTACTGTAAGAGATAACAAAGAAAAATAAAATTGAATGAAAAATATCTATGGATTTTTATTGCCAACCATATCTTTAATACTGAATTTTTCTGATGGAATTATTATTAATGAATGAAATCTCTGGGTCATAACTCTAAGCTTTGTTTTATATTTCTATCTGTTGATGCTGCTTTATTTACTCTGAAAACACTTTCTAAGCATACCCTATATAATTTGGACACCGACCCCCATGTAATCTTGGTTATTCTACTCAAAATAACCATAAAGTGTAGCAAGAACAGGCATGTAAAGTGTCTAATTGCAAAAGTATGAAAATTAAGATATGCAAATTCCTATGGTTTAGTTGCTTTGTAGCAAAAACAGGTTGTATCAATTCTGACTTTTTATTAGCAATTAATATGAATTTTTGAAAAATTTCCATCCAAATGTTCAATGTAAGTTACACATAAAAACACACAATGAATATACTTCAGCTGGATCAATCATTTGGTTCTTGGGTTGTAACAGGATAACGATTAGCTGAGGTGAGTCTGTGAAGTAGTTCTGGAGTTAACAATTTTCCCTACTTTAATTAGAGGTAGTAATTTTTCACTACAAACTAAGATTGAATGAATATATAGTAAGAATTACCATTTTTTAAGAATTGCTTAGTTTATCTTTAAATACCTTTGTAGGAGCTACGTCTCAACTCTCGTGTGTGTATTTCATGTAATCTGAATTTTTGGTGCAATAGAAAACTTTTATTCAGATTGATCTTGATACAAATCCTGTATGGTACTTACTAAAATATGGAGATTTTGGTCAGTTATTAAAATTTTCTGATCTCTGGTTTACCTACCTATAAAACAGAGATAGTGATGAATCATTGGAGAATAATTGAGAACATTACGTGAAATAATGTATGTAAACCATGCAAACCATGTAATGCAAACCATGGCACATAAAGAGTCTAAAGTAATGCTGCCTCCTTCTCTCATTTTCAACATCCTTTTGCTGATTTAATTATAATTGTAGTTGCAGATTAATACAACTCAATTTCTTGCTCTTTCATGCACGTAGAAATGCATGCAGTGGTCATGTACCACTTCATTACCAGTGTCCACAATTCATGCTCTCTATAAACTGAATGAAACATATTTAATGCATTTTTGCTTTCTTGTTAAGAAGGTAACTCATAAATTCAGTGAATGCTCCTTTTTCTGGCCTTTTTCACCCTCCCACAGCTATGCAGTTCTGGCTTCTGCTTTTCTTAAAAGAGATAAAGCTGCAATGCTAAACATACAATAGAAAGCATTGTCATTGGAAAACCAGTGTCAGTGAAGTGGCCAATGAACAAAATAAATTTTCTGTTTAGCTGCATTTTTAGTGGAAGTGTTGTGGTCACCATGCTTTTCTAAGGAGAGAAAATTTTATGCTTTGGAAACTGATTTTAAAAATATTCATGGTAAGTGATGGCATGCCAAAGGTGGGAGAAAGCAGCCTGCCCTGATACAGGGAATAAGAGTGTATTGTCAGCAGAAAATTCTAGAAGAATAACATTGACTGAATGTCATTTACATTTTATCTACATCTACATTAAGTTCTTGTTATTTGCAGCCATATGTTTTAAATTGGCAAAAGACAAAAAATTGCAGCACCCTGGTAATTGCAAACAATCACAGTGATAAAATTCTTCAAATTAGGCAGATCGTACCTACCATGCCACTTAATTAAAGATGGTTCCAATTCCATAATCTCCAAATATGGATGTGGAAAATATTTTTCTGGTCTATATTTAGAACAATGAGGGAAGTCAGTGACCTATAGTGTTAAGGGGATACAAGTTAAATGACCTTATTCACAAAAATTATTTAGGCCTCATGCATCATTATTTATAGTGAAAAATAGCACTTTTAAGCTCTTTCTAAAAATTGTGTGAATCATACTAATATGATAGAGCTTGCCTAATTTGCCCAGGGCACATATTTTAGACTTATTTTTTTGCTAATGTTTTTGTCCTTGGTAGTATAGCAGGTATTACAGTTTTGTGCTTAACAAAAATAGCTTAATTTCTTCATAACAGTTGATTATATGGTTCAAGGAAGATTTCACAAATGTGTTGGGAGAGAACTGGATTTTTTTTGTCCATTCACTTGAGACATCATTTCTAATTCGTATGCCATCTTATAGTAGTTGAAAATGTGTAATAAATTCATAGATTAAATACCACTCCAACTAAGAATAATCAATCAAAAATGACAGCTGATTGATTTCTTTTGTAAATGAGAATATACTTATTGTTTAATTGATTTCAATATGCTCAAAAGGTGATTTCAAAGTCATATATTCAAAAGAATATTGCTGCTGTTCTAGTGAGAATTTTAGAAGTTCAAAAATGTGACTCATTGACTGACTTGAGATCTTTTTCTCCTGTCAAGACAAGGAAATTTATGACCGAGTCACTCATGTGGAACTCACTGTGAATGTAGATAATAAGGGAAAAAAGTTAAATTCATGAAGAAGTCTCAGTTTTTAATTTTATTAAGAGTTTCTTCCAGTTACTTTAGAGTATGAATCAAACTATTTCTTTTGAATGAAACATAGAATGCCTTTTATATCATGTAGAAAATATATGATCTCCCTTGAACACAATGATTACAGATCTTGGGTACCATTATAGGCAAGAAACAGATGGTTCCACAATATAGGAGCACTTTTAAATAAACATTAATGCAAGACAGAATAAAAATCTTATTAAGAATGCAGTTTTAATCATGTTAACTGTTGTTGACTTTGCTATGTAAAACTATTTCACAGATCCTAGAATGGGAAAAATCCAATTAGTACAGGATACGGTGACAGTATGACATTAACTATATTATTTACAATAAGGTCATCTCCCAGAAAAAAAGTAAAAGAGTCATGTTTTGGTTTCATGAGACATGGTCTATAAATATTTTTAATTGCTTTCATGATATTTGGGTAGACTTATTGTATATGTCTACTCATTTTATCATTCTAAAATGTGTTTGTTTATACGGTAGCCTGAAGCATAAGCATCCTCACTAAGGAATGTTTTTCCTCTGGTTTGGTAATCTTGAGTATTTAATTGACCATTTAAAAATAGGTCATTTCTATAGTGAACTAAGCTAAGTAATAGAAATATTTTTAATCACTAGCTTTCAATGTATTTAAAGGCTGATTCCTGTAATAATAACATACTAGAAATGTAGATGAAAATTGCACTAGATATATTTATTACTCTAATACAGGTTTAAGGATGCTGATGAGGAGGAGGGTGAGTTACATAGCTATTGATTTTCACAAATGAGTAAGTTTGGTTAGGTCTTTTTATCATTGGATATAATACAGACGTGCATGCGCCTTTGTAACTGACCTTCTAGCTTCAGCTTCAATGAAAGCCCCAGATTGCTTGTTGGAATACAGTGGAAGGTGAAGGGGCTGTGAAGTTAGATGCTAGCTCCTGTGTTTGCCTGATAGCTGTCAATATGTACTTTGTCAGGTTACTTATCGGTTATATGCCTGTTTCCCCAATGTTAAAAGAGGGCTAATTACACATTGTGCACCCAATTTTGTGAGGAGTAAATAAGTTCTAATACATGGTTTGTTTGATATGTTCAGTATCAAATAATATTAGTTCAGTCTTCCTTTTCTATTATCCAGCATAAAATTATGATGTGATTTTTAAAAACTAAAGTAAAGTTTTACTTTATAATCTTAAAGTTCACTATTTCTCCCATGGGCCCATACCCATCTCTTCCACGTCTTCCATCCTTTGAAATTTGTCTATTGTGTGGTAAATTTCACAGCTTTGCCTGTGAGCTACGGCACACAGCTGTACCTGAGTCCTGTTCTCTGCTTTCTGGTGCATTTCTTTTCCCATATACTAAGCCTAGATTTTAGGATATGAAAAGATTTTAGACATGGCAAAATGTGAGCTCTTTTGTTGTGGACAAGGATGTGGAAGTTATTTTACGTGATTTGCTTATTTTTTGAACCAAGAATTTGGTCCAGACCAAGCCTCACTCTTGGGTTTAATATCCCCAGTTTCTCCGATGGTTTGAAATGGTAAGATTTTCAAGGAACTTTGTTCTATTTAAATTTGTCTTTACTAAGTAAAGCTTTATTATCCGGCATATTTATTTGGTGGCAGTTCAGTGGAATACGGTGAACCGTGACTCTTCTAAAGTGTTTCAGGAAACATTTACCAATCTCTAATGCATAGCATGCCAGGTTACATTGCCAGGACAGAAGACAGATATATTTAAAGAAAAGATGCCTCAGTGAAATCAGGAGCCTCTTTCACTTTTAAAATATTATTATATTAGTATGCAGACTCTGCCTAAAATCACAAACTCTGCATTAAAAACATCAGAAGTCCTTTTTTTAGCTAACAGAGTTTACAATTTTATTTTCACATTTCACAATACAAATGAAATTTTTCCCCCACTATTCCCCTCCAAAACTAATTCTTTCTTTGACACGAAGAGGGAGTGAGTCTCGTCATGCTATTAGAAAACACCCAGAGCCACAGCACCACAAGCTCCTGGTGAAGGAGACCAAGTCACAGAAAGCTGACAGAAAGCGGCTCCCCTCTCTCCTTATCTGTCTGGTCCAGTTATTCCTGGCCGAGTGGCCACCATCACGGGGTGGATAGCAGGTCTCATCTTGGGGGCTCAGGCATCACTGGCATGTGCCCTCCCATAGGTGGCCTCACTCCAGGAGCAGGTCCCACTGGCATCACCCAGGAGGAGGAAGACCCATCATTGGCATCATGGGAGGGCCCCCCATATGGGGTGCTGGCATCATACCAGGGTGAGGAGGACCTCTCGTTCTGTCAGTCAGGCTCTGAGCCTGCTCTTCCATCCATTTCTGAGAGTAGTTCTTCATGCCCTCTTTGTGTTTCCTACCACTGTATTGCACCCTTCTCACAGATGGAGAGTCACGGGTGAGGTATGTTTGCAGTATTCACAATGAAACTTGGGCGTGTTGTTCTGCAGGCCGCTGGCCACTTGGTTCAGCAAGTCTTAACTATCATGCTCTATAATGGATGCGAATAATATATAATAATAGCAAAAGTGCAAAAATTAAAAGAAAGTGAATCAGTTCTCTGTCTAGTCCATTGATATTCATTTCAAATGGATTACTCTTCGATTTTCTTGTTCTGCCCCAAAGAGCTTGGATTTCTAAAGTTGCCACGACAGCGGCAGCAGACTGCATGTGGAAGTCATCTTTATGTCTGCTGTTGATTGGCAGCATCTCGTCAACTTCCATGACTTATCAGAGAAGGGCTTTAGGACTGCCGGTCACTTGGCCAAGTTTTTGGTGAATTTTCTTTTACCGGTGTTGTACCTATTACAACATATATCCTTTCTGTAGAATATCAAAGAGAATGAATGATGAATGTTGTAACATCAATGAGTGTAATTTTAGCTAGGAAAAAAATCGTGTTTTCACAATACCCCTACTTCTGTCCATAAGTCAATTACCATATAGCCAAAGACTTTATGAAAGTTTTCCTGCCAATAGTTCTAAAACTGAATTTTTCCTCCAGTTCCAACAGAAAAATCATAAAAAGTCATATGTTTCCATAATGACAATTGAACTTAAGCATTGAAATAAAAAGACACACTGAAAAGGCATTGGTGGAAACTGAGTCATGGTTCAGGGCATAATTGGTAGTGAGCAAAATCAATGCCATGGCAAGGAACAGACTAACTTTTAAAGGGGTAGAAGAGATATTGAGGGTGAATGTACATATTACATAAATGTAAGAGTATCAACTGATTATCCTGTATGAACTTACTAGAAATAAACAGCAAAAAATAGACAAACAGGAAAATCTGGAAATCTGACTGAATAATTATATTAAATAAATTGTTGGTAATATTTGAAATATTTGATAATACTGTTTATATTTAAGAACTGATTCTATATCATTTAAAGGTGTATATATATAATATTTACTGATAAACTATATGATGTTGGGTTTCTTTAATCTGTGTACCTTGGCAGGTGGTTAATTTATTAGGATCTATATAAAATAAGATTGGAGGTTATGCTAAGTGAAATAAACCATCAGACAAAGACAAATACCATGCAATTTCACTCATATGTGGAATCTCATGAACAAGCTGAACTAACAAACAAACAGAGACAGACTCATAGATGGAGAGCAGGATGACAGCTCTGGGGAGGGAGGTTGGAGCATGGAGGGGTTGAGCAATACAGAACATGGACTCATGGAAATGGACACCAGTGTGGTGATTGCCAGGGCCACGGGTTGGTGGTGGAGGTAGAAGAGGGTATAAGGGGAATAAATGGTAATGTAAAAAACACAATTAAAAAAGTCTTTATACTATTCTTTCTACTTTATTGCATTTAAATTTTTTCCTTTACAATATGGTAGTGAGTTTTTAAAGGACCTGTATTTATAGAAACACTGAAAATCTATTTGTGCATATATTTCAGGAAGATATAAAATATCATGCTATAAAAAAGGAAGCCAGTATCTTATTAGGCAACATTTTCAACTTATTGAATAATACCATTATTTCTTAAGTTACATTGTATTTCTATCTACCACATTCCTTATGATTTGGTAACATATAATCAAAAGGAAAAAGGTAGTATCAAAACCTTTTTTAAACAATGAAGGTATTTTTATTAGTAAGAATTTAATATCAGAGACATACAGTCACAGTCTTTTTGGTTTGGTGGGGGCGTCAGATATTCTGAGTACATGTTCTATTATTAGAATGCATGTCAACACGGAGGAAGGATGTTCGTGCTGTCACAGGGCATATACTTAGGCTATGTCTGAACATTATTTTTCAGGAGAAGTGTTCAATGATTTGATCACTTGTCAAAAGCATTGCACTGAAAGATCTTGCAAAGCCTTCAGTTTTATTTTCTACCTGGAAAACAAAGAACAAAGGCCCAATTCTTCAGTGTGGTGTATAGAAATCCATGCACATTACAGAAATCCTTGTGAAAAGCAGGGACTACACTGAAATTGCTATACCTTATTCCTACCTCTATCATTCCCATTACAAATTTGTGTCACTGTTACTATGCACAAGCTTAATTCAATTTGTTCAGATTTTGGGGTGCTGAGAGGTAGTTGTTATATAATTGTTCAGTAAGAAACTTTAAAGGAGCTTTGCAGTGAAATTATATAGTAGACAATGCAGATAGATGCATTGTGGAGGATATTTTAAGCAGATGGTATCCACAGTGGTATATCTACAATTTCCCCTAAAGTTGCCTTCTGTCATTGAATGAGCCATACTGTAGCTGAAAGTGAAGCTTCAAAAAATGCTACCTCTGATTTGATAAATAAGATATGCTTTTATAAAATAATATATACTGGAAACCTAACATTTCAAAATAAAAGACCAATTATTGCCAAAAAGCAAACAGAAAAATACTTCTTCTGAGAAAGGTGTCCCAGTGTGATAACTGTTCCCACCTCATAGGAATGTTGAGTAAACAAAGGGGATAATTGAGGTGAAAATACTTTGAGCATTTCAGGAGCAGGTGAAAAAAAAGTTCATATTATTATATTGTAATATTATAGTTTGGGAGATATTGTATGATTTATATATTTATAGGTAGACATAATTAATTATGTGTTATAAAGAAGATTTATTTTCTATAATCTATAAAATCTACTGCCATGCATACTTTTCAAATTTTTCATATCAATAATGCATGAATACACTTTTGTGCTGCATGTTTTCATCTCCATACATGTTTTTTTTTTTGTCTGGTAGAGAAATTACGTACATTTGCAAGGACTTGGAAAATAGAGTCTTTGACAAATAAGTATTACAGTTTCAGATCTAAGTCCTTCTTTTTAACTCATCACTAAAAATTTCCAAAATACATATGTTTTCTTAACAGGTAAATAATATTTGAATTCAATTTGGTTCATACTATTGGCCCAAACACTTGAAACTTTATATGAGGTCTGTCCAGAAGGTGTCCAGCCATGTAATATGAAAAATAGAGACATTTATTGAAAAAGATACAAAATACATGAAACGATGTACATGGGACAATCACACCTCAGTCCCCTTCAAAGTAAGCAGGCACCTTAGGACCCCACACGGTTCTCCCAATCACCATCAGCATCCCTGTTATATTTTCCTGAATCTCATCCAGGGTCTGAAATCTCTTCACTTTCACAGGTGATTTCAGTTTTGGGAAAGCCAGAAGTCACAGAGCATCATTCTGGGATTGTGGGGCAGGAGGTGGGAGTTGATTTGATGTTTCACCAAAAAACTCTGCATGAGACATGATGCATGAGTGAGGGCACTGTCCTGATGAAACTGCCAATCACCAGTTGCCCATGGCCGCAGCCTTCTGAATCATCTGAGTAATTTCCATGGAGGAATGTTCAAGCTTAATGCAAAATTTGATGCAGATTTATTGCTGTACTCGCTCAGTCATTTTTGAATGTGATCACTACACAGTACACATGCTCACTCAAGTTTGTCTACCGCTCCCAGAGACTAGTACAGTGAAGTCATCATTGTTCACACATGCACATTCTAGTCCACTCTCCTTGGCTGCCAGTTACATTGATGTCATGCAAACCATTCTCATTATATTAATAATGACTGGACTTTTTTTTCAGACAGAACTTGTATAGAAAATTAGATTACTTTTTAGTATAAAAAATTAAAAAAAAGTTATCTGAATTCATAAGTAATTTTATAAAGCATCAGTTTTGGCCAATGGTTATATTTATAGCAAATTATACTATACATTTGCTAGTATAGTATAGTATATACAATGTTACATTTACCAATTTAAAAAACAATAAGGAGGGATTTAAGAGCCAAATTATTACCCCAAGCTAAATGGAAAAGGATTAACTATCTGACTCATTTTCCACTACTCTGTCCTCCCAGTGGGCTAACTTTAAATTTTTTAACTTTCTCCCTTTTTATAGAAAATCTCACTCCCATTTAGTTCTTTATTCTCATTGTCTCCCTACAGAAGATTACTTTTAATTAGCATGTGAAGAAATTTTCATACTGATATATAAAATATTGATAAAAATTGTCTTAAGGACATCTGTATATTAAAAGAATAAAAAACTTAAATTTGTTGCCTTGGGTCAGTGGTTAGAGTTTGCTACTAATGATTACAATACAATTCCTACATGGGATGAAAAAAAATTTGGAGTAAGGGTAAAAATTAGTACTTATTTAGAGCTATCATTATACAGGCTCTTAAAATTTAATTCATACAAAATTTTTCTTTTTGCATTTGCAGAATGCAGAGGCTCAGTGAGTTCCCATCAAAATGACAAGGGGACCAAATACAGCAAGACATACTATCTTGAAGTGTCAGAATACCATGCTTAGTGATGAATTCATAAAAGCTTCCAGCTGGGGCAAAAACTTGTATTTTTTAAAAAAAATATGTGGAATATTATCAGATTGCTCAATTGCATGTAAGAAATTTGGGACATAATGCATTAAAATTCTGAAGGAACACTATTTCAAATTTACAATTCCATTTTCAGAAATCTAAGATAGTAAATAAAATGGAAATATACTCAAACATATAAGGCAAAATATATCATTTTTTTCTCTGTAAGATTTCTCTAAAAAAATAGAATTTTGAAGCCCATCATGAGGATTCTTGTAGGATATAATATTCTTACCAAGATGTATCAGTAGAAAATCCAGGTGGAAGTAACTTCCTGGCTTCCCTTTCCACCAACCTTTTCCTTGACTTTTATTATCACCTGTAACACTAGTTCATAATGTTTACAGGTGTCTTTTTACTGGAGGAAGAAGCTTCCTACCTGCTTCTGTCCCATTTTTATTTAAAATACAGGAAAAATTCCTTAGAACTAAACTAGAAATAAAATGTTTATCATAGCCAGTCTCCCTCATCTGCCTTACGGATAACTTACTGTGTTTAAATCCCGAGACATCATACTTTAAATCAATATGCATACAGTCATATGCAGCTTGTCAACAGGGACATATTCTCAGAAATGTGTCCTTACCCTATTTCATCATACAAAATAGGGTGCACTCACCCAAACCTAGCTCGTGCAGCCTTCTACACACTAGGATATGTGGTGTAGTCTTGTCGTCCCCAAAATTTCTGGCACCAAGGACTGGGTTCATGGAAGACAATTTTCCACAGACCAGGGTCGGGGGATGGTCTCGGGATGATTCAAGTGCATTGCATTCAAGCTCACCTCCTGCTGTACAGCCTGGGCCCAGTCTCTTAACAGACCCAGAGCGGTACCTGTCTGTGGCCCAGAGGTTAGGGGCCCTTGTGTAGCCTATCATTTCTCATCTACAAACATGTACAGCATGTTTTTGTACTGAATACTGTAGGCAATTGTAACAAAGTGGTAATTATTTGTGTATCAAAACATATCTAAACATAGAAAAGGTATGGCAAAAATACAGTGTAAAGGATAAAAATGGTTCACCTGTGCAGAGGACTTACTATGAATGGAGCTTGCAAGACTGGAAATTGCTCTGAGTCAGTGGGTGAGGGGTGAGTGAATGTGAAGACTTGGGCCATCTCTGTACATTGCTGTAGACTTCACAAGTACTGTACAGTTAGGCCTCTCTAAATTTCTACAACCATACAAGATGAACTCAAGCGCAAGAGAAAATGATGCAATCAAGAGATGCAGTAAACACTAGATGAATGAGGTTGCTGCTGGCACAACGTGGCATACTGTTTGTTTTACAGCAAAATTCCTTTTGTGAGTAAAAAGAGTACCCTCTAAAATAATGATTAAAAAGTATAGTGTAGTAAATACATAAGTCAGTTCCCATAGTCGTGTAGTGTAATTTTCAAGTGTTATGTACTGTATATAATTATA
The DNA here is from genome assembly GCA_004024845.1 of Tonatia bakeri. NCBI lineage: Eukaryota > Metazoa > Chordata > Mammalia > Chiroptera > Phyllostomidae > Tonatia > Tonatia bakeri. The sequence goes on from PVIA01000813.1 coordinate 246,205, forward strand.
TGTGCTGTACTTTTATAGGACTGGCAGCACAGTAGGTTTGTTTATACCAGCACCAACGCAGATGTGAGTAATGTGTTAACACTCAGTGTCACAATGGCTAGATCCTCACTACACTATAGAAATTTTTCAGCTCCATTATAATCTCAGGGACCACTGTGTTATATGAGGTCCATCATTGACCGAAATGTCATTACGGAGTGGCTTTTCCCAGGGGTGGGAAACAATACAAAAAATCATGCTGAATTTGAGTACTTGGTGAGATGCAGTTTGCAAAGATATCTTCTAGACACCCAGAGGTAAAAATAATAGGCAGGTCTTTAGATCAGAGCTATTGAGTTTTTTATGAGACAGTAAAATCAACCCAACCCAACTAAACTTAACAAAACAAGGAGAAACATATCAAAACCTGAAGCTAGGCCCTGGGCACAGGAAACACAGGGCAACTGCCTTATTTACTGTGCCAAAGCAAAGGTCTATGTTTTTGAATTTAATCTTTATTATATTTTTCCACTACCATTCACTCTGTGTAACCCTCTCACCCCAGCAATCACCACACTGTTGTCCATGTCCATTAACCCTTTATCGTTTTTGCTCAGTCCTTCCTCCCCCTAATCACTCCCCTCAGCTGTTGCCTGTTCTCCATCTATGAGTCTGTCTCTGAAAGTTCTATTTGACCCAATTTGTTCAACTTCTGAAGGTGAGAAAATACAAAATTCTTCCCTTTATTCTTTTCAGATTCCATATTTCATATTTCCTAGCAACTATCACGCTTTCTTATTGTTGTGCAATCCACTGGTATCTGTATTTTATATTAAGTTGGTTTGAAATGTTATCATGTCATTACTAATGTAATTATCATTTTTATTCTGGCCATTTACTGATACAACCATTACCACTGCTTCATATCACTTCTGTATAAATACAGACACCTTCATGATTTTTAAAGTATAAAATCAACATTCAAATGGGATTCTCTTTATTTAAATAGACTTATTAGAAATTTAAAGCAGATGAAGATGGTTTCAATGAAATGAATAAATAATTAAGGCAAATCTGTATACTTGTCAGAAACTCCATATTAAGAATCAGGTGAGGAAAGACAGTCTTCACACAGAGCTGTCATTTTTTTAGTTAAAGGTAATGTTAATTTTTTTTAATCTTAATGTTCTTTTCAAGTTCACTTGATCAAACCAAAAGAAAAAAAAAGCTGCCAGATAACTTACACAGGTAATAATCAGAACCTTTAATCACTCATAAAAAGAGCCATTCAGGTCTATGTATTAAAAATCATCAGCTGGTTGGGAAGGCCGGTTTTTGTACTTGAAGCAGTTTTCGTCATTGATCAGGTTGTGAAATAAAATAACAGATTGCATTTTACAAAATGGTCACTAGCCGTGCCTCGTCAGCAGACCTAGACAATAATCCCCGAGTGCGGTAGGACCACAGCCGTTAATAACCTGGCTTGTTAGTTGAAAGCTGGCAAAGTCTCAAGTATTTAAGAGGATTACTGCTATAAACCATATTAATTTTTTTTCTTCACATTCAAGTCCACAGTGATGAAGAGCTTCTGTAATAGAAAGAGTGAAGTCAAACACACAACAAAACCCCATGCAATTCCTTTTTGTCTAGTGGCTGACTTTACAAGAGGAAAATAAAAGTCAGGCTTCATTGTGCTAAGTTGGAATATAATTTTTTGATGAAATAGTTTTTAACTGAAAATACTACAGAATAAAATTATTTTAGAAGCTTGCCAAAAGGATTTCTTATAAGACTTGTTCAAACAGATTTTTTTTTTTAATTGGCCTCTCTCCCTCACTTACTATGGAAAGGATCAGGCAAAAAAAGCCCAATAAAATCAAAGCTTCCAACTTTTGACCTCAAAGAAATTTATCACTCTCATGTCAGAGGTAGCAAAATGTTAGTTAAAAGTATAGACTTTGGGCCAGACTGCCTGGGTTTGAATTCTGTTTTCACTACCTTAGGCTACCTACAAGGTCTTGGGTAAATTATATAGCCCTTTCATGCCTCAGTTTTTTTATCTGTATAAAGGAGATAATAATTTCCTCTGGCTCTTAAGGGCTATAATAAAAATTACATGATTTAATATTTGGATAGTTCATTAAACAGTTCCTGGCATATAATAAATACTATGTACAGTTTGTAAAATTTTAAAAAATGAGAATATAGATTAATATATGTCAGAGATATAATAAAATCAATAAGTTTTATTATGTATTGGCCTTTGGTGGTAGAATGCCAGGTGTAAATTAGAAAGTAGTATTTCAATCAAAAATACTCAAGCAGCTGGCATTTACAGACATAGACAAAGGTAAATTTGAATACATACACCTCCAAAAATTTTGTTCTTCAAATAATTTCCATACAGTAACAGAAAAGTTATTTTAATTCCTCAGCCAGAATTTTTGATAGTTTATGTTCAGCTGCTGTAAAATTCTTAAGTGAGAATATTATATGTTGTATTTGATGTAAAGACTTTGCTCAATAAAATATAATTTTTTGAAGACTCAAGCTCTTAAAGGGTTATAATTTCAGATTTTCTTCAACTTAAAAATGTTTAAGAAACATCCCAGGAACTGGCTAAGAATGCAGCCTTGGAGATCCTAACTCATATGCTGTATTATTTACTCCATGAATTTGCATTTCAACAAGAATCAGAGAATATTTTGAAGTCCTCCTGGGAACACATTTTTGAGAAACAATTTAGAGTCAAGTAATGCTGCTGCAGAAAGCATTAGTCATTTTGCTAAATTTTTTCAAGCATTCAAAATGTCATACTATTTAAATAAGTTCATACTATCCTTATTTTTGTTTCCTTTTCAAAGCAAAAATTGAAACAATGTTAGTAATTAAAAAAAAATAAACCCATTAAAACACTGGTTGCTAATGAATGTTTCCTGATAATTTAGATATTAGCCACATTGTTAAACTTTTTTGGTGCAAGGGGAGTTAAGATACTATGGGATTAAACATTTTACTAAATACAGGTGAAGAGAGGAATCAATATATTTTATTCACCCTAAAGAAAAATTTAATTCATTTAAAACATGTTACCTCATCATTAGTCATTAACATTGTTGTATTTGAATAAGATGATTATGATTATATCTTCAAATAGTCACTTTTTAAAAATTATTTTAAAAATTTAGACTGTGCTTATTTATTTATTTATAACTGGTATACTTTTATGTACAATATTAAAAAGAGCTTTAAAAATGAACCTTATAGTGCCTGGTCACCCTGATATTTAATTGAATAAAATTGATAGGGGCCAGAAAGTAGAGAATGAAAGACTAAATGGAACATATGAAGCTATACCAATGTTTTCTTCCTATGAAAATTTGCTTGAGTTCTTACACCTATATGCATAAGAATTTATTTTATAATTATACTTGTTTTAAAGAAATTGTGTATAAATAGTAATCAGTACAGTAATCATCAAGACCTCAAAGACAGAGTCAGGGCATCTGACAAGGAGATACCCAGTAGAGGGAGACCTGGATACTATCCTAATGTTTTTCGCACTTTTACTCAATGACTTTACAACAGTCATGCCAGCTTTTTGAAGATACTTCCTCAATGATACAAAGTGAAATTTTGTTTTTAAGGTCCTTTTCACCTTTGCAATACTCTGTGTACCAATCGCTTGTGGCAGCCGCCCTTACTCAAAGGCGTGTCGTTACTAGAGAGACAGTCAGCTTCTGGGGACGTGACCAGCCACTTCTCGGCTCTAGTTCAGTTTTATATCATGACCAATTTAATTTGTTTGACAAAATTTAAATAATGCCTGTTGACATTTATTGAGTGCTTGCCCTGCCTAGATGTGCCTTGTAGTATTACAATTAATCTTTATTTGCAACAACCTTAAGAGATGGTTTCTGTTACCCATCCTGTTTTTTAGATCAAATAACTGAGTCTCTGAGACAGAAAATAATCTGTTTAAGGTGACACAGGCCATAATTGACAGAGTCTGAGTCTCAAGCCCAGCTGGTTATTTGGAAGCACAGGTGACAACTGGACTTGCGATTGGCGTCTGAAGTAGGCAGGGGAGAGCAGTCTTGTTGAACTAAGCAGCTACATCTGTGGAATCTGATGCTGTCCCCTGGGAGGGACTGTCAGCATTTAGTTGAGCTGTAGGACACCCAACTGGTGTTTGAGAATTTCTTGTAAAGAAACCCTCTTTCCACATTGTAATTGGGGACCAAAACTTTTAATAACAATATGATTTGATATTTGAGTAATAATTAACAGCTCACAATTTTTTAATTCTAAGTAAGGTAACATCCTGATTTTTTCTCGGTGTTGGCAGAATATAGCGCTTACTCATTTTACTTTTATTTATTTGTTTCTATCAACCAGTTGACAAATACATACAGACTTGGAGGGTCTATTATTGTTTTCTAGCTGAGTTTTAGGCAATTCCAATAGCAAGTGGTTCACTAAATTCTAAGGCAGCCAGTTCAGTGGTTTGTATGTATCTAATCGTTGAAAATCTCTTCTTTTATTGAGTAAGCTCTCTCATTTATACCATTTGTGCTTTTATAATGAAAATACATGCATATATTTATGAAAGGCAGTACAGAATCTGGCTACAAACTTGAGAAATTATTAATACACAATATACTATATGTTATCCAAAATTAATTATTAACATATATTTCATATTTTAAAATCATAGTGCCTTTTTACACAATAGTTTCATTTTTTCCCCAGATATTAGTGTTTTCCTTTGTTCTCTGCTTTCTTCTCCAGCATGCTGGTACTTTAAGAAATATTTTTTCCTGCAGAAATATTTCAACTACACCTGCCAATAGAACTGCAGTCTACTTCTGATTTCTGACAATGGAAGCTAGCAGTGGAAAGAGTCTGAACTTTGAAATCAGAAAAGCAAGATGAAAGCCTTGATTCTGTCACTTACTAACCATGTGACTAGGATAAGTTAAATAATTCACTGCACCTCTGTTTGTTCATTTTGAACTACTAGTAATATCTGACTCAAAGCAGCATTGCTGGTGATTTGGTTCATGTTATACATGCAGTAGTCTCAAACAGTCATTTTCTATACAGGTGTTACCCATTTCTTGCAGAGGGAATTTTGAAAGTAAAATCGTATTTGTTTGTATTTATTTATTTAGTTAGTTAGTTAGTTAGTTAGTTAGTTATGCTTTAGAGAGTCCTGGAAAACTGTTTACTGTTTCTGACATCAATTTTTTTTTGAATACCATAGATATAGTGACACTTTACAAAATTTTGATAGACTGGAGTACTTAATTCTATAATGCTTCCTAGAAGTCCCAGTCACTTTATTTTGATCACTTTGATAGATGGAGTACCATTAATTAAAAAGAACGTTAAGTAATGGCTAAGACCAAATTTTTATGTATGCATGTCTACTTATTTAAGTAGAAGAACCCTACCTAAAGTATATTTTCAAATCTATAACAGCTTAGTTATAGATTTCCTTTATAACTGTTAAAGGAAAGGATTTTCCTTTATAATATGATATTATTTAGATGACATAATTTTCAAGAACTACTTGACCTTGCATGTCTTCAGAAATATATAACACTTTTAAAGTATTCTCATAACTTTTAATTTTTTCTTTATTGTTAAAAAATAAGCAATCTCACTGCTGTGTCTTTAACTTATTCTTAAAACTTAAGAATGTTTATAATATACATGTTAATTAATCTTTTTGTTTTCTTAGTGAAAAATATACATATTTATAGATTTATTGTTGTTCAAGTAAAGTTTTCCCCCACCACTCTCCCCCACCCTAGCCATCCCCACTCCACCCTTGATCCTCCCCCTTTGGTTTTGTCCATGTGTCCTTCATGCATGTTCCTGAATATTCTAACGGAAAGATTCGTTAGTGTAGTTTTTCTTTTCAACATCCAAAATCAAATGTATCACAGTATATTGACAAATATTTTATAAATGCATATTGCAGGTACAATTGAAGTTTTTTCCCCAGAATCTAATTTCAAAATTTATTGATAACTCTATTTAAAACAATATTAAATACAACTGAACTCATAAAGGATCGGGGTGGATATTGGTAAATATAGATTTATAATGTAACCTTTTGATTTTCATTGGAGGTCAGATCTAATTTTATCAACTGACTATGATTGTTACACAGATAAATGTTATCTAAAATTATAATTCTTTACTGATTTAAATGCAGCTATATGTGTTTTCCCTTTTCCTTGAGAATCAGACATATCAAAAAAGATTTAACTCTGTGTCAATAAAAGTTTCTTCGTAAGTCAATCTGTGAAAAAACTCTCTTAAGCTATATGTCTAGATTAATATGTAGCAGTTAAGAGGCAGAGTACTTTCCACCTTCAAGCCTTGAAAATAGTTAAGCAATTCACAGAAACCTGCTGAGGAATTCAAACATTCAGTAGGGTCTGTAATGACATCTTTACTGCTAGTTTCGGTACAGGGCTTCTAAGTTCTCCTGTATCTACTGTTTTGTGTCTGTTTTCTAAGAATTGCTGGCATGATAGCTTACAGAATAAGAAAGTGTGTTCAGTTTAGAGTGGTCCAGTATGTGACAGTATTCATGTTTCACTACAAAGTGGCTTAAAAAAAGTCAGTATATTTTACTGAAAAACATCACTTGATAGGTTTTTTTTCAAATAAACCTGTGTTTCTCCCAAAACACAGATAAAGTAAATCCAGAGGTACAATTAAGAGTTGTTTCTGATGTTTTTTGAAGTTAGTAGAAGAGCTGTAGTTGTTTTATAACTAATAAAAAACTAAATTTCTAGAGTCCTATTTTCTATAGGACATAATGGTATTAATTTTACTTATATTTTTCAGAGTAGGTTTCAGTTAAAGGGCTTAAGACAATTTCTAGAGCTACCTTCCATGAAAATACAAAGAGAATATTTTTGGCTACATATAACAGGATTGATGTTATAAAACAAAATCTGTCCTCTTTATTAAATTTAATTGATTGACCAGCCATTAGTTGTCTAAAGAAAACAGTGGAATATGCTAATTCATAAGTCAGTAGTTTTGCTCAGTTAAATTGAATTAAGGAAGGAGATTAATAAGCACTTTGAACTAACCTGGAATTAAAGTCACTGACATGGAACCAGTATGTATCTATACAAATCTATAGCTATATCTCATCTATTCCAAACATTCACAGTTCTGGATTTTTGTTTATTTGTCAGAGGGTCTGACAGAGTGGAGCTATCAAAGAATATTTGATGAATGACATAGCAGCATCACTCATATACAGATATTTTTATTAGAAATTGGTCCCCTCCCCCACCCCCATATTCTATTTCCAGTGAACTTTTTCTTTGCTATGTAACGTTTTAGAAATGGCTTGGTGAGATTATATGTTCCTGCTTGCGCCCATTGAGGGCACAATTCTGGTCAAAAGAGACAGAAGTACAAGACATTGTTCTTATTACTTCTATTCAAAAAGTGTATTAGGTAGGGAAAGGAAGACACAGTCTTGGCTCTCCTGCTAAAAAGCGGCAGCTCCTTGTTCTTCCTGGAATTAAAATTAGTCCTTGTGCCTCTGTTTCCAAACCTGTGAAACAGAGACAATCAAAGCAGAAAGTATGCATAAGCAGAAATATATAAATATCAAATAATATTTACAATGGGCCTTTCACAAAGTAAGTGCTTATTAAATATTTTGTTAACAGTATCATCTGCATTTAGAAATGAGAAAATGGACACCTTTGGTCATTGACTGTTTTATATTCATTCATTTATTTTTGAAGTTTTTATACAACTTTGTCATAATTTTCATCTCATTTTTGTCATTCCAACACTCCTGGAGAGTGATGTCACCCTCTCCACAGTCCTCTACATTAGCCAAGTGCCGGAGACACTGACACTGCTGAGGGTGGAAGTGGGAACTCTAACTCACATCTGCTGCGTACATGTTTGTGTGCTCCTGGCACCTCATAACCAGTAATGTATGTTTTGCTTATGTGGCTTTTTGAATATTTGGAAAATATATAAATTTTGACCTAGAAGAAACAGATTTATACATTTAATAAAACAACCAAATTTGCCTTTCTTTTTGTAGTTGTATAGGGCAACCACTTGCTAGGTATAGAAAACTTAATATTGGAGAATAAAAGCATCTGTTAAAAGGCTGTGTGCCAAAGATATTCAACAATCAAATTAATTATATGGAAATATTTAATAATATGAATAACATAATATTCATCTATAAGATGATTTCTTCTGAAACACATACTTTTTTCATCTTCAGAAAGAAATTTAAAACTATGATTCTAATCCAATTTCCTAAAGAAAGTTATATGTATCATTCATTTTTTAACATCACTGCATAAAAATCAAATACAGAGACTTCTGCTCGAGATTGAGTATCACAGACCAAAGTTACTCTTCTGCTTATAAAACAAAAATATCTGACAAAATATGTAAGACTATGCTTTCAGAAGTCCGCAAGTGCAAACAGTGATCTCTGAGAGAGGGCAGGCAAACAGTGGGAGCCTACATTGCCCCAGCTTACTGCCTGGAAGAATTTCCAAACCACAGCTGACAGGTGGCAAAGCAAACGCAGGCCGAGGGAGTTAACAATTTGTAAGGAAGAAGAGTAGAGAGGGATGAACTACATAAGAGAGAGCTCTGGAAATCAGAAGAGGAGCCTCTTGAATCTCTAGCTAAACTCTTCCAGAGCACTGGCTTGAGGAAACAGTGTAAGGCTGTAGGGAAAATCCGCGTGAATGAACCGAACAGTCCCTGAAGCTCACACCAGGGAAGAATTTTCTGTTTCCCATCAGCCTTATTTGAAAACCGTGATAATTTGTGAATATTGAATACAATACTCCGAAGGGCATTTCCTCATTTGTGGAGCGAAATTAGTCCTAGAATTATTGTTGCTCTGGTCCTGTGTAAGAAAGCTTAAGATCAAGCCTCTCAGTCGTGATTTCTCAACAATGGCTCTGTTGACGTTTGAAGCCAGATAGAGCGTCATTGCTGGGATGTATTGTGCTTTGGATGGTTTTCAGCATCCTCTCTGGTTTCTACCCATTAGATTCCAGGAGTAAGCAACCTGTCAACCAAAAATGTCTCTAGAAACTGACAAATGTCCCAGGGGTGGGGGGAATCACCTCTAGTAAAGAAACACTGCTCTAAACACCAAAGGCTTTTCAAGAAACTTAACTGCATCCAAGAACAAAGCCCAGGGATATTTATAGCAATACAAGAGTAACCAGCACCCAACAAGATAAAATTCAGTATGTCTGCAACCCACGTAAAAATGATCAGGTATGCAATGATGTATAAAAATACAATTCATAATGTGGAAGAAAATAAATCAATTGAAACAGATGTAAAAATAAACAGATTATAAACTTAATAGACTCAGATATAAAATAATCATTAAAAATATTTTCCAGACAAGAAAGAAAGCAAATGAAAGATTGAGCATGTGTAGCAGGTGACATAGAAAATGTAAAAAAAAATCTAAATTTAATTTACATAATAGCTGAGGTGAAAATTCATTGTGAGACATTAACAGAAGATTATATACTACAAAATAAAAAAATAATGAACTTAAAGAAATAGCAAAAGAAACATTCCAAATTAAAAACAGAGGGGGAAACACTGGAGAAAATGTAAGAGTGTCAGTATACTGTGAGGTTTATTCAATGATTGTTTTTTATATATATACACATATGTAACATATATATTATACATACACATTACATATATATGTAATTGTAGTTCAGGATATTTGATGAAACAGAAATATTTGAAGAATAATGGCTTAAATATATCCATATTTGTTGAAAATGATAAACCCATAAGTCAAAGAAGCTCAATAAACTTCAAGCATAACAAAGAAAACCATACCAAATATTAAAAATGAAAGACATAGAAAAATATCTAAAAGCACTAGAGGAAATAAATTATATGGAGATGAATGATGATGACAATGCCAGTAGATTTCTACACAAAGCTAGAAAGCAATGGAGCGACATCTTCAAATCCCTATACAAACCCCTACATAATTGAACTTCTTTTTTATTTTTATAATAGTTTTTTATTGTTGTTCAAGTATAGTTGTCTCCATCCGCCCACCACTCCAGCCATCCCCACCTCCCACCCTTGATCCGAACCTCTTTTGGGCAATTTGAACTCTATATGGTAGGAAAATATATATTCCCAAAAAGGGTGAACTGAAGTCTTTCCCTCCCTCCCTCCCTCCCTCCCTCCCTCCCTCCCTTCCTTCCTTCCTTCGTTTTGATAATTGTTATTATTATATTTATCCTCACCCAAAGATATGAACATTGATTTTAGAAAGATGGTAAAGATGGAAGAGAGAGAGAGAAACATCGATTTGGGAGAGGAACATTGACTGGTTGTCCCATCCGTGGACCAAATTAGCAACCTATGCATGTTTCCTGCCCTAGAGTCAAATTTGTGACATTTTGGTTCATGTAATGATGCTCCAACCAACTGAGCCAAACTGGCCGGGGCTGAAGATTTTCTTTCAGATACAAAAAGGTCAAAGAATTGATTTTTTAGTATTTCTGAATTATAGTATTAAATAAATTATTTATTACAGACAGGAATCATATCACAAGAAAGTATACATCTACACAAAAGAATAAATAGCATTGAAAGAAGACTCTAAAGGATTTGTTCCTTTATTTTTAGTTAACCATTTAAAGCAAAAATAGTAATATAGATTAGGACTTATATCATATTTGAAGTGAAATGTACAACAAATCCATGGAAGGAGAAAATATAAGTAGTAGTGCAAGGCTATTATACTATATGTGAAATGATATAAAATTACTTGTGATACATTTAAAATGAGTGCCATAACTCTTAAAGCAATAACTAAAACAAAAGTGCGATAGTTTCAAAAGGCCATCGGAGAAAATAAAAGAGTTTTTTTTATCGTTGTTCAAGTACAGTCGTCTCCATTTTCCCTCTACCATTCCCCATACTCCAGCCATACTCCAGATTTTAAACATAATAAATGATATATATTTTTGCTATTACTATTTTAAAAGTATACTTATAAAAGAGAATTAAGAAAAGAGCTGGAAAACAATGAACAGAGACAATATACGCCGAAACAAATAGGAAGTCCAGCAAGTACCCTTCAATGGAACTTTGGAAGAATCTTCACATCATGAGCAGTCATTGAAATCAATCTAAACACATAGAATCGCTTTAGTCAAAACTCTTTAATGTTTTTCTAGTTATACTGTTCGAGTGTTCAATATGGTTCATTTGATAAAATTGACAAAAATGTGGAAAGAGCATGAGTCATCCTACGTACTTTGAAATAAGCACGTTAAAAAACCTTTGTCTATTTTAAAAATACAGTGCAGCATAACTAAATGGCTTACCAAATTAGTGACTGAAGTTCTAAATTTTGAGACCACTACTTGACATTTCTTTTTCAAATTCTTTTTCTCAAAGTTAACTTAGTAGAAAATAAACGTGTGCCTATTCATTCAGGAGTAAATATGTTTTGTTTATTGTTTTAAGATATTTAATTGAATTACGAGGAGGAAAAAGAAGAGCTGATCTCTGGAATTCTTAGCTTGATTTTAGTGAAAATACTAAAGAGTGATAATAAGAGTTCTGCATTATCCTTAAGGTTTTACATTTCTTTCGGTACCCGTACTGCTTTGGCTTCAAATACATTTCATTTGAAAGAAAATGAATTCTATTTTTCAATTTCATCATGAGGATAATATGTTTTGATAAGAGAAACTATACCAGTCTTCCATAATACTTAAGAAAAAATATCTTTGTTGCCCGAGATTTGTGTCAGAAAATGAAAATAAAAGATGTTTTAGTCTATGAAGAATACCAGTCATTAACTAACTGTTATTAATAGTCACAATCGGATTTAGGAAATAGATATTGACTTCATGGACTATTAACTCTGTTCCCCTTTGTTTCTGAAGTTAGCACAATGTATCGAGGCTGTGTTATGAAATGGTTTTTATCTAGCAGTGGTGACTTAGCCTATTCCATATATAAGCCATTGACTTGAAGGGGAGGTGGGGAGTATAGTGTTTATGAGCTTACATTTTATAAACTACAGCATTGGTGTGACTGGAGTTTGGCTTCTAACATCTGTGCCAACTTGGACACTATTATGTATTTAACTTTTGTAAGACTATTTTTACTTCAGTCAAATTGATATAATATGCACTCCTCAGAGTTATTATAAAGATTAAATATAACATGACATTTGGTTTGGGTTTCAGCAGACATGCAATCTGAGACAAGTGCTCTCACACAAAATTTATCTGGCTCTGATCAGTGTGACTCAGTTGGTTGGAGTGGCCTCCCATAACCAAAAGGTTAGGGGCACAATTCTCCATCAGAGCACATACCTGAGCTTTGGGTTCCATCCTCGGTCCAGGGGCATACAATCTCAAGTCCAGGTGACTACAGGAGGCAGCCAATAGCTGTTTCTCTCTTTCCATTCCTCTCTCGATTCCTCTTTCTATATAAGGCAATGAAAAATATGTCCTCCAGTGAGGATTTAAAAAAAGACACTGAAAAAATATACTCCCCTGAGGATAAGAAAATTATCTGGATGTAATTGCAGAAAACTCTGGTAAGGGTCAAGTGAAGTGAGGCAGTGAGGAGAAGGTAGCCAATAAAGTTTGCGTTATTTAGAAAATACTGCTGAGGGTAGCTGGAGCTTGATCCTGTTGTCCTGAACAGGGTCTCCTGAGTTATTCCATCAGAGGAGCGAGGAGCTACAGTGTTATTTGAGGAATGCTGCTATGTGTGGGTCTGTGAGTGGAGGAAGGAAGGATCCTAATTATAAGGCTATTTCATTTAATCTGAGCGTGTTCTGAGTCCAAAGAAAGTCCTGAGGCAAATAGATGCAGATGAAAGCACCTGCTGCTCATTTTACCACACGGTGCTTAACAGAACATAGGGAAGCACTAAATGCTAGCTCTTAACACCGTTTCTGGGATTCCTTGGTATTCTCTCCAGGCATATGGAGAAAGCAGTAGGATTTAGAGATTCTCTGTGAGATTTCGATGACAGAATACAAGTGTCTGGCCCACTATTTTACGTTATTAAACTATGCTACTTATATTTTATTAATATTATTGCTTATCTATTATTGCCAAACTCTGTATCCAAAACTCTAGCCCTACCTACAAGCATACTCCAACTGGTTTAATCTAATGAAGCAGGAAGTAATTTAACATATAAATATATTAATGTGAATGCCAGATTTTAAAGATCAGGCCATGATGTTTTTATCACTCTGAATCTTGTCAATATTGATGTGTTAACCACTAGTTTTGGATTTGAATCTGAATGTATAGCAAAGGGAAGGTGTTACAAAGCTTTTAGGACTGGGATGACCCTACCTGGTTTCCTTGTAGGAGCTACTATTTCCAACACTCTCTAACTGCTTTCAACTGCAAAGTTGCCAAAGAAAATTCCTAAACATACTTGCCTTAGTTGGAAAATTCTGTACATATAATTTATTTTAATTAAAATAAATCAAATTATCTTACATACCATATAATCTCCCCTGCTTATTTGTACTTCTTTTATATCCTTGTAGTTTCTAGAAATATATTGTAATAATTAAATACATGGTTTGTAGTTTTAATCCTTTGGAATTTTATATTAAATATTTTGTAGATTGTTTTTTTCCTGAAACAAAATGTCAAGCTGAATCTTTTTTCTCAGGGTTTAATGATATGAAATTGAAATCTCAGAAGCCATAAACCCATAGCCCTAGTAGAAACCTGGAGAGCTGTCTAGTGCAAACACACCATTACACCCATGAGGAAGTTCAGGTCCAAGGTTGCATGGTTCACTGGCTTATTGTACTTCACTAAGTTGCATTTGCTGATCCTTTTTTTAAAACCATCATTAGCATATTCATTTCCTTTGCCTTGGAAGTTACAAGTAATTACAAGTATTTGATGCTTACATCAAACTTATAAAGTAGGTCCTGCTACCATCATCATGTGAAGGAGATGATTACTGAGTCCTAGAGAGATTTTGTGACTTAGCCTAAGTCACCTAGTTTTCTCATGTCAGTAATCTTCCACTACAGCATTTTTAATGGTTTCATACTATTCCATCTTAGAGATAAAGCATGCTGTACATACCTAATCCTCACTGTGGAACACTGAAGTCATTTTCAATATTATTTTAATAAATATATTACCAGCATAAGAAATTGTACATTCCTTTTTTCAAATTTTTTATTATTAATATTGGTTAGTTTTTAAAACTTTAATGTCAAATAGTAAAAAAAATACAATAAAGGCTGTTTGTTATACATCCCCATAGTTACAACAGAAAGTGTGTAATAGCATAAACAACAAGGGCGTTTATGGTGATTGTTAGAAATGGATTCTGCTGAGAAGCTGCTCTGTTCAAGTCTGGTCCTGCCACTTGTCTACTATGTGACCAGAGAATTTGCGGTTTAGCTATTTCTTCAGTAAAGTTGATTTAATAATAGTATTTACCTAACTAGTTTTCTTGTGAGTATATAATTAATTAGTATATATAAAGGGCTCAGAAAAGAACTAGCACTCAAGAGTAAGCACTACAGATCTGCACACTATTATTATCTTAATTGTTGTTATTTAAACATAGTCTAGAGCATTATTAAATGAAGTTTTCAGGTGGTATGTTAGGCATTAGTCAGGAATTTAATATATTTTTATATATGTATATATTTATAATTTCATACATTTTATTTTTGCTTGAATGAGTAAAGAGATAATATTTGTAATTTGCTGAATAATATTTGCCATGTAATATTAAATATATATCAGGCATTATTATTACACCCACTGGCAGTATAAAGGTCTTTGCCCAAAGCTTAGTAGGTGGTTATGCCTAACTTCAGGTGGGTAGGAGAGTGTAAGCTTTCTGATACCAGAAACAGAGAAGAGCCGATATTTGTATAAACTTGTAATGTGCATCACACTCTCAAACATTCAGCTTTTCAGATAAAAACATAATGACTTATATGGCCTGGGTGAAGTGTTCCACAGCTTCGCTGTTCACATTTCAGTTCATTTCACTGAGTACAGTTTCTCCCCTTTACTGCACACCCCTCAAAAAATGAATGGAAGGAAGGAGGGAAGGAAAGAAGGAAGGAAGGACGGAAGGAAGGAAGGAAGGACGGAAGGAAGGAAGGAAGGAAGGAAGGAGGGAGGGAGAAAGAAAGAATTATTTACACTTGGAAAAATTTTACTTGAGTATAAATAATAGTGTTTTCTCAGATTACTCATAATCAATAAAATATACATAATAATTTTGGCATTAATTAAAGTTACCTCACATGGAATAAGACCATTTCTATAAATATACATATTAATAACTTTATTTTGCCTATAAGGTCCTAGGGTACACGTACTTCAATAAGTGATAGAGGTTTTTTCTTAAAGTTGTATAAATCATTTTCCCTGCCCAGAAGTTCACAAAAGCTAAAAGAATTTTATGCAAACTATGATCAGTGGGCCAAATCCAGCTTACTGCCTATTTTTGTAAATAAATTTTTATTGGACCACACTCACATCCATTCTTTCATGGATGATGCTCTGTGACTGCGTTTGTGGTAGAACAGCACAGTTGAATAGTTGCAGCAGAGACCCTGCAAGCTGCAAAGCCTGAAATGTTACTGTTATGCCTCTTTACACTCACGGTTTGACTCCAGCTCTAAAGACGCAGAGGTCAGAGGTCAGCATGATGAAAATTAACAAACAAAACACAAGCATTCTTCTGAAATTTCTAGGAACAACAGTCAATTGACAGGGTTAGCATAGAAGAAGAGATTAACTACCAGTAGTTCTGTTTTGACAAGTCAGGTTCTTTGCAACAACAGTATAACCTAATTTCAATACTGTTTCTTTGGTAACTAATTCATATTCATAACTACTGAGCATTTAAATCACTGGTAAACTCTACAACTTTAACAAAATCTGAGATGTTACTTAAATTTATAATTCAGAACCTCAGGGATTTTTTTTCCCAAAGAAACATAACCTTAAATACTGTTACTGTGGGATTTTCTAAAGAAAAGCCAAGTAAAGAATTAGAATAATTATGTAGAAAATTTGGGGAAAGACACATTTGCCTCAATAACAAGCAATTTTCAAAAATCACTTTATATGATGTAATCAGGCAATTTCTGGGATTAAGGGAAAAAATTCTGGAAAATAATATCATGCTTTAAACTGGAGGGGATTTGCAATGTAATGGCAGGGGTAAATCTTGATCTTTAATGTGTGTTAATATTTTGACTGTGCCAGAGTTAAAAATTAAAAGTCAAGGGTGATGATGGTATCAAAATTATAAATATTTTTCCCTTTCCATTCTTATCTCCTTGTGTTTTTTTCATTTGACCTCTGATAATTAGCTTTATGAGGTAAGAATAACAACCTCATCCTCTGCTTCAGCATTTGCCTTTATAGCACAGACACGAAGATAAAGGGGCCTCTGCTCCAAAGACACTATCTACAGTCAATCCTAGAAACCAAACATCTCTAAACAGTTTAGGTTTTCATCATAGTATCAAATTAATAAGTTAGACTAACTTAAAAGCTTTCAGCTAGACTGTGGTATTAAGGAACGTATCTTAGACGTTGGCTGTTTTAATTTCTACTGAGCTTGGTATAAAAATGGTGTTTTTTTTCTTTTGCATTTGTTGAAGAGTATCAGGGACCTTAATGCACCATATTGACAGAGTAATAAAAATAGCAAATTGCATTTCAGGCCTTCTGCCAACGTCATTAAACTCTCAGTCATGCCCAAAACAACAACAAGGGCAAAACAAAAGATACAGTTCTCCTCCAACTCAGCTAGCATCCCCGCTGAACTGCGGTCAGTAGCCCCCGACTAGAGTTCCCTTTGCTTTGAACCACTGAGTAGCCCTAGTATATTTTAACTTCAATTACGTACACAGTCTTCCCTGTTTCTTTCCAGGTGTTTTGTTAAGAAAAAAGTTTCTTTGACACCTGTTCTTTGAGATGGACTACAAAAGGATTGAATGCCCCTCCTTCCTATCTAGCCTCCCCACTCTGGAAATTTACATGTAAAGTGTTTAAATGTGCCAGAATTAATAACCCTTTCAGTTGAATCACTGACCCTCAAAAAACCCACTCCACAATTTTAATACTGAACTTGTCTAACGCAAATTAAACAATACAAAGTGTTATTTGACCCACTTGACCAAAAAACAGCCCTGTAAATTATAGGAATAAATTCAAAAGCAAATTTTCAAAGTGGTCCACTACTTTTGAAGTCAATCAGAAAAGGATAGCAATTATGGCTGCATTAATAGATTACTAAAACTTTCATTCCAGATGCCACAAAATAATACTTAACAAAACAAAATTAAAATCATAACTTTCAAGAAAGTAATATATATTAAAATATTCTGGTATTTAAAAACATAAATTATGTTATAACATTTCCACAGGCCTTAATTCAAACCCATATTATATGATGTCGCTATGCCATAATTTGTTTAAAAAAACAGTGAATGTTTTCTTTTATTTTTATTCCTGTTGTATAAGAAATATATTTTACTTCTTAATTATAGAATTGTTTTTAAAGAAAATAAATAAATACCAGTGGAGATGTTGGAAGAACAAATTAGGAGAAGCGTGTGATGTATACTCAGGACAAAATTTATATTCATTACTTTTTTGAAAATTATTTGTAATCGGGAGTGCTTAAGTATAACTGTTCAACATTACACTACGCAATCTTCAATTGCTTTGTACAATATCTCAGGAAATGGTCCAGCAGGTTTGTAGTAGTTAAAATGAGATTCATTTCCAATATCGATTCACTTTTCTCAAGATAGCACTCCCATCTTGAAAGTCCTCAGATGCTTTGAAATCCTCATTTTTGTTCAGTTGACTGTGAACTTCACTGCCTGTTCTTTCAAAATTGAAATATGCGTCAAGCTTTCACTAAGTTTCTTCATGAACCATTTAAACCAACCTACATTTAAAGACTTTTGGAACTATAAACTCTAAATTTCAGGTTCTTCTCTCCCCTCTAATTAAATAAAACTAATTGTGAAATAGTTCAAACATAAGGAAAAGCAAAATAAATGAGGAAATAGTCATACATCTTCTAATAAGTACATGTTGGCGTACCTAATCCAGATCTACTATTCCATTTCTGCATAGGAGGTGTGTGGTTACCATGTAATAAGTCCGGGATGCTAAGTCAGTATTTTATACAGTCTTACCAAAAGATCATGTTTCCATAGACTAGTTTGTCTTAGCCTAAGCAGTGAGTCAAAAATGGGCCAAGTTACTTTTCTATAAATCAAAATATAATTGCAAAAAATTAAGAACAAATTCTAAGAACAAATGGAAACCTCAGAGGAAGACACACTTTACTAACCTAAAAAAAGAATGAAGAGTAGAGAGAAAACTTGAAGGTCCAGGATTAAACCACAGTTTGCAGAATCAAATGAGATTACCCGTGGGTTTATTTTGAACAGAAAATGGGAATTAGGGACTAAATTAGAGCTTTTGCTTCCATTAACTGAAATGGTTCATATTAAGCTGTAGTTAAAGGGTCAATGAAGGTAAAGTTAAGGAATCATGTTTTCAGAGAACCCAGGACAAGATAGAACAATCATCCCTAAGAAGGGGGTACTAGATCCATTGTTTAAGAAGTATAATAGAATATATGTTGGAAAACAATCCTCTTAAAATTGTTTAGAAAATACCCTGAAAGTATTTTTGCTAACATTAAATTTCCTTGAATGAGGTGGTTGGAAAAATCCGTAGATGTTGCCAGTGTGGGATGATAGTTGTAAGATATGGCAGGAACGTTATCCTTCATGGGCTGGTCAGAACAAAGTAGCCCCAAGGTAAATTCAGCAAACAGAAACGTACAAACCTTGAGTACTGGACTTCTGTTGATGTGTTCCGGCATCCATCCCCTTATTCTAGTAAGAGCTTCATTCTTTTCCTGTAGCCCAGTCATGTTGTGTATAACTATTACATATTAAAAGTATTGAATAGTTATTGTGTAATATATAATTAAATTCCACATAAGTAATAATTATTATATTCAAACTAACTTGTGTATAGCTCTCATTGTATACCAAGAACTGTGTTAACACTTTAATCCCTATTATGTTGATGCAATTATCATCTGATTTTTAACTAATGAGACAACTAACACAGGAAGTTTTAGTTTCTTGCTCAAGATCACTCAAATAGTTAAGTGGTGGAACCAGGATACAAACTCAGAAAACCTAGCTTCATGTATTTACATATGTAGTAAGATTAGATAGATAAATAGATAGATAGTTATAGAGACCCTCCATATTTACTAGTTAAGTGTCACTTTGGGAGGGGCACTGAATATCTATTAAGTTGTTTTTTTTTTCCTAACAGCTATTTATACATGAAGAAAATTAGCCCTTTGTGATATGCAGTATCTTCCCCCAGGGTTTTCTTTTACCTTTTGATTTTTCCTACCATTCAGATTTTGTGTTTTTCTATGTGTGTTTTCATATAGTCAAGTATAACAATCTGTAAGTCATAAAGCCTCTGAATTTTGTGTGGTTTCAAAAAAAGATGTTTTTCAATTTGAATTTATGAAAAAATGGCCCCGTGTTTTCATCTAGTGCTTTTATTTAATTTTACTCTGAAACATTTAGTCCATTTGGAATTTATCACTTAGCCAATTTGGAAGTTTATGTTTTATATTTTACTTACAGTATTTTTGGTTAGGGTTAGGTAGGCTGTTTCAGCCTTTCTTTTCACCCATCCAGTCTTCTACCCACTTATACATATGAGTTGAATTAATGCAATACGGATGGGCTAGGGCCATACAAATACATTAAGGACTCAGACTCCGAGCATGTCAAAGGCTGTAAACCAGTGTAGTTTCTGCTCCTTGTTTTCTATATTTCAGTGAATCCTATCTCATACTCATATTAAAAATTAAAATTTGTTAATAGAATGCTAGATAAAGTCACCAAAATTATCTAATCAGCAAAGTCTTTAAAATATTTGAATACATTATTTAACTAGAAAGTTATCAAGCACTAAAGCAGTATTTCCCCAAACTGGTATCCATGCATAATTGGTGGCAAGATCAAGGGAAAGCGTTTTTAATGGCATAATGGAAGTTCGATTACTTGGTGTAGTTTCTCTTCAATAAACTGTGGTTCTCATGAACTGTTTGACCCTCTTCATCAAAGTGAAGTTAATACTTTAATAATATCATTACCTTCTACAGGGATGGACAATCATACGAGGTTAAAGTATCACCTGAGAACTGGTGAGATATTGTTTGTAGACCTGATGCTGTCTTGAACGAATTTGATATTCAGGCATAAGATCCTTAATTTCTATAAGGAAATTCAAACATGTGAACTCCAATTTCACTCTCAGTTCTAAAATGCTCCGATTCTTGTCATGACTAATCTGGAGACACGGGTTACTGGATAGTTGAGTTCAAACAACAGAGTTTGACCTTAACACAAATTTGTTTTGAAGACTGGCTTTCAAAAACATTGCAGTAAAGGCTCATTTTTTAATTATTTAAAATAAAATCTAAAATAATAATCATTTGAAATTATACTCCTTGCGTTGAGGCATAAATTATTAATCTACCAAAAAGTAAATTGCATATAACATTTTATAAATAACAATAGAGAATCATAGCATTAAACTATTATTGAATAATTTCTTAGCCATCAAAACCTATACTCACGAAGGTTTTTGTCTCAGTGTTGAATCATTCAAAAGATTCAAAATAGCATATTCTACCACATCAATTTACGCTGTTCATAGGAGAGTAACCTTAGTGAACTTTGACCCATCTACAGTTCCTAACCATCTGCTTCCAAAGGAAAATGATGCTTTCTTCAATGAAAGGCATAAAAACACGGAGTATGTGCCTAATTGCCCAGCTGGCTGAGTTTAGAATAAAACACTGCAAAACTGATTGGTGAATTGATTTTGCCATTTGCTATGGTTTTCTGCAAGCATCTAATCAATTGTGTAGTTTGTGCTGACCCATTTTGGGGTTATTGTGTTCTCTGTATAATATTTATCTTCAATGCCATTTTAGCACTATGTATTTTTGTACATTTGTAAAATGAAAGCATTCTCCTTATGCTTGTTCCAGAGCTTTTGTATGGCAGGTCCATATAAGGTACATGTATATGTAATTTTAAAAATTACGCTAGTGATCAGCATAATAAAAAGTTCCAACATCTGATATACTCAGAATAGAAATATTTAATTTAATTAAGCTGAGGGACAAACAATATTGAGATACAAGAATTTGAATATTACATCAATGACAAATTGACACTTTTCCCCCTATATATATCTGATCCATTAATTCATACATTTCAGAATTTGGAAGTAACCTTAAGTGTCCTCTAATCCGACCAGCCATCTAATGCTCAAATTCCCTCTACAACATCTCCACCATGTGGTTATTTGGCCTAAGTCACCACCAAGAACAGGAAACAGCATGTCCGGAGGAAATTGAATTTATCCTTGCTCAGCCCTGACTATTGCATAGACCCTCTTTATGTTAAACTCACACTGATCTGTCTGAAACTCCTAACAACTGTTTTACATTGAACCTGAATCATTCTCACTAATGTTCCCTTTCCATTGAAAGACCTTCTGTATGAAGAGAGATATTGGCATTATCTAAATCCGTGTACATACATATCTGAGTGATTTCTTCTAAACATTCTATAATGTGTTCATATTCCTATTAAAATATGGAACTTAAACCTGTACATTATGCACTCAGGTAGCTGATTATCAGAGTAAAGGCAAATTATTACTTCAACTGCCAACATTCTTGACATGATATTTCTGTTAATGCAACCCAAAGAGACATTGATAAAAACCACACACTACTGCACTGTGGTCTGTAACCCCTAAATTGCTAACAGATATAGCACTTTTCTGTAATTATGCAGTTCGCTTTCAGCTTTTTACACCTAACGGAATACATTTAAGTTTGCTCAGATTAGCTATGAACAATCAACTTCTAGCCTTTCCTTCAAATTAAAAGCCTAATGAATTTTATTTAAAATCTGGAATTTAATATTTAATTCCTATAATTCCATTAGTTAGTTCAGCTACATACGATGAGAAGAAATAGTAATTGTGGCTTAAACACAATTAAGCTTATTACTGTCTCATGTGTAAAAGGTCAGGAGGTCGCAAGTCCAAAGCTGCCACTGCAGGTCCACCTCGCCCCCAGTGGCCCAGGGTGCCCTCTTCCTCTTGCACTTTCACTGACATGGTTTTCTTCCTCCAGGTCAACTCAAGTTCCAAAAGGGGTCCTGCTATTTTCTGCAAGGAGACTGTTAGGAGAATTTTAAAAAGACAGAAGAACAAAATTAAACCCTTTTCAGCTGACCCAGTTTTATTTCCAAAAAGTTATTTTTCTTAACTCTATGGTTATACATCCGTGTAAGGAGTAAAGTCAATGTACTTTTATTTCACTTGGCAATAGCCTGAAGTAGAAATGCAGTTCCTCTTATTAAGGAGAAAAGAAAGAATCACATTCTTTCTAGGCATATGTGAAATATGAAAAGAATTATCTGTTAGGTCATTAATCAAGCCACAACAAATTCTCAAGGATTGAGGAAAAAAGAAGTTTCACCTTCACAAAAATTAAAATGCTTATGATATCTAGCAAGGATATATCACAACGAAAACACCCTTCTGGTGGAAGTGCAAATTTGTTTAACAATTCTGAAAACCATGTTGTTATTCACTAGTAACATTGAATATCCATTACTTCTAACCCAACAAT
Source organism: Tonatia bakeri (assembly GCA_004024845.1). NCBI lineage: Eukaryota > Metazoa > Chordata > Mammalia > Chiroptera > Phyllostomidae > Tonatia > Tonatia bakeri. Next base: position 269,035 of record PVIA01000813.1, read on the forward strand.
TCCACTCTGAGAAGGATGTCCTGAATACATGCACCACAAGACATGTGCTAAAATATTTGTGATAGCGTAATACTGAAAAAGAATGTCAACAGCAGTAGAAAATGTGAACATATTGTTTTATATAACAGTCACATCAACAAGGATAAACCTTGAAAACATGATGCATCATAAAAATATAAAAGTCCCTAAAATATAAAGATTATGAGATTATTTATATAAAGCAAACAGGCCAAGATAACCAATGTATTATTCAGTTATTCAAACATGTACTTATTTTAAAAATTAATGAAAAGTAAATGATGACAAAATGAGTAAAAAAAGAAATGTTTTGGAGGGAGAAAAAGACCATGAGGGTAGGGGATGAGACAATAGGAGCTTCACTAAGTAGGACTCCATATCCAGGGTGAGTGCCCCATGTAATGTAAAAATTATATGTATATATTACACATACTCTTTTATGTATAGCATGCTTTATTGAAAAAATGTAAAAAACAGGCAAAATATGCATATGTTCTGAGTAAAAGAAACTATATGAAATGATGTAATAAAGTTTTGAAAAAAGGGAAGGACATTAAAGATAATGCAAACTAAATATAAACAGGACTTAATTATGGAATTGCCTGACATTTACTATTTAGAGGGCTTAATTAAAGGGACACATAATACAGTAACACAAGGCAATATTTATGAATATTTCACAGTCCTAATTCTGTATGAAAAATATAACCTGGACAATGAAGCAAAACTATTAAAAGGCAAAGCGAGGTTTGTCCTGATATTTTATGCATTTGTTGATGTTTCCACAATACCTAAAACAGGGCTTGTAATACTGGATATTAAACTTGTTTTGTTTAATGAACAGAAGAAATAATTTTAATGGAAAATACTTGTATATTAAAGCTGTTAAATGCAGAAGAGTTATAAGGAATTAAGAACATAATGCAATTAAATAATTGCAGAATATGTATACATTCCTGTACATATACTTATGTGTACAAAAATACACTTACATATAGTTGTTATAATCCTTTTTACTGTTATTCTATGACAACTGTCCCATTTTTTCCCCTTTGCCCTTCTCCACCCATCCTACACCCTGTTCCCACAATCAATTCCTGCACTGTTGTCCTAGTCTTTGGGTCATTCATAAATGTTCTCTGATGTCCCTACCCCTTCTTTGTATTGTTATCCCCTTTCTCCATGCCCTCTGGTCACTGTTAGTCTGTTCCATGTTTCCATGCTTGTGGTTCTATTTTGTTCATTAGTTTATTTTGTTCATTAGATTCCTCTTATAGGGGAGATCATATAGTATTTATCTTTTACTAACTGGCTTATTTCATTTAGCATAATACTTTCCAGTTCCATCTGTGCTGTCATGAAGGGGAAGAGTTCCTTCTTTCTTTCTGCTACATAGTATTCCATTGTGTAACTATACCACAGTTTTTTGATCCTCTCATCTGGTGATGGGTACCTAGGCTGTTTCTAGCACTTGACTATTGTGAATAATGCTGCTAGGAGCATAGGGGTGTATAAGTTCTTTTGAATTGATGATTCAGGATTCTTAGAGTATATTCCTAGTAGCAGAATTGCTAGGTCAAAAGGCAGTTCATTTTTAGATTTTGGGGAAATTCCATGTTGTTTTCCACAGTGGCCATACCAGTCTGGATTCCCACCAACAGTGCAGTATGTTTCCCTTTTTTCCACATTTTCACCAGCACTTGTCATTTCTTGATTTATTAATGGTAGCTATTCTGACAGGTGTGAGATAATATCTCATTGTGGTTTTAATTTGCATCTCTCTGGTTGCTAGTGATGTTGAACATCTTTTCATATGTGTATGGGCCATCTGTATGTCTTCCTTGGAGAAGTGTCTATTCAGGTCCTTTGCCCATTTTTTAATTGGATTGTTTGTCTTCCTGGTGTTGAGTTATCTGAATTATTTATGTAGTTTGGAGATCAAACCCTTGTCCTAAGTATCCTTGCCAAGTATATTCTCCCATACAGTTGGTTCCTTTTTCATTTTGATGATGTTTTCTTTAGCTGTGCAGAAGCTTTTTAATTTGATGTAGTGCCATTTGCTTATTTTTTCCTTTCTTTCCCTTGCCACAGGAGATATATTGGAAAAAAATATTGCTGCATGGAGTATCTGAAATTGCACTGCCTATGTTTTTCTCTAGGACTTTTATGGTGTCAAGACTTATATTTAAGCCTTTTATCCATTTTGAGTTTATTCTGGTGTATGGTATAAGTTGGTAGTATAATTTCTTTTTTTTTTTGTATGTTCCAGTCTAATTCTCCCAACACTACTTATTAAAGAGGTTATTTTTACTCCATTGTATGTTCATACTCACCTTGTCAAATATTAAGTGACTGTAGAGACTTGGGTTTATTTCTGGCTTTTCTATTCTGTTTCATTGATCTGTGTGTCTGTTCATATATCAGTACCAGACTATTCTGATTACAGTGGCCTTGTGGTATAATTTTGTATCAGGTATTGTGATCCTTCCTACTTTGTTCTTCTTTCTCAAGATTACTGAGGCTATTTGGGGTCTTTTTTGGTTCCATATAAATTTTTGAAAGAATTTTTCTAGATATTTTAAGTATGTCCTGAGTATTTTAATAGGAATTGTATAAACTCTATGGGTAGTATGGAGATTTTAATGATGTTAATTCTTCCAATCCATGAGCATGGTATATGCATCCATTTATTTATATCTTCCTTAATTTTTTTCTTCAGTGTTCTATAGCTTTCCGAGTATAGGTTTTTACCTCCTAGGTTAAATTTATTCCTAGGTACTTTCTTGTTCCTACAGTAAATGGGATATTTGTCCTAATTTCTCTTTTTGATGTTTCATTGTTGGTATACAAAAATACCCTCAATATCTGAATATTGACTTTATATGCCACTATTTTGTCAAATTAACTGTTTAGGTTGAGTAGTTTTTTAGTGGAGACTATAGGGTTTTCTATGTACCCTATCATGTTGTCTGTAGATAACGACAGTTTTACTTTCTCCTTTCCAATTTGGATGCCTTTTATTTCTTTTTCTTGTCTGATTTCTATGACTAGAACTTCCAGCACTATGTTGAATAAGAGTGGTGAAAGAGGACACCCTTGTCTTGTTCCTGATCTTAAGGAGAAAGCTTTAGATATTTTCCATTGAGTATAATGCTGACTACAGACTTCTTGTATAAGGCTTTCATTATTTTGACATATGTTCCCTCTACTCCTGTGTTGCTGAGGGCTTTTATCTTAAATGAGTGCTCGATTTCATCAAATGTTTTTTTCAGTATCTATTAATATGATCATGTGCGTTTTGTCCTTTATTTTGTTTATGTGTTGTAGTACATGTATTAACTTGAGAATATTGTACCATCCTTGCATCCCTGGGATGAATCTCACTTGATCATGGGGTATGATCTTTTTAATGTGTTGCTGAATCTGGATTGCCAATATTTTACTGAGGGTTTTAGCATATATGTTCATCAGAGGTGTTGGCCTGTGCTTTTCCTTCTTTGTTGTGTCTTCACCTGGTTTTGGAATTAGGATAATATTGGTCTCATAAGAAGAGTTTGGGAGTCTTCCCTCTTTTTGAATTTTCCATATAGTTTGAGAAGGTTAGCAGTTAGTTCTTCCCTAAATGTTCAGTAAAATGCACCTGTGAAGCTTTCTGGTCCAGGGCTTTTTGTACACCGGGAGTTTTTTTTATTACTGCTTCAATTTCATTGATTGTTATTGGTGTATTTGGGCTTTCTGCTTCTTGATTCAGTTTTGGAAGATTGTATGTTTCTACAGATTTATCCATTTTTCTCAGGTTGTCCAATTTCTTGGCATATAGTTGTTCATTACAGTCCTTTGTGTGTCTGTTATATCTGTTGACATTTCTCCTCTTTCATTTTTTATTTTATTTGTTTGTTCTTCTCTCTTTCTTGATCAGTCTGGTTATAAGTTTGTCAATTTTGTTTATCTTTTCAAAGAGCCCACTCCTGGATTTATTGATCCTTGGATTATTCTTTTAGTCTCTATGCCATTTAATTCTGCTCTGATCTTGATTATTTCCTTCTTTCTACTCACTCTGGGATTAATTTGTTGTTTTTCCTCCAGTTCTTATAGAAATAGGGTTGTTTACTTGGAATTTTTCTATCTTCTTTAGGCAGAACTGCATTGCTTTGACCTTCCATCTCAGGACTGCCTTCTCTGTGTCTCTGTGTGTTCATTTTCATTTGTTTCCTGCTGCTTTCTGATTTCTTCCTTGATCTCATTGTATGACATTTCATTATTTAATATCATGTTATTAAGTTTCCATGTATTTCAATGTTTTGGATCCCCCCCAGACTTTTGTTTCTAATTTCAATCCCTTGTGATCTGAGCACATGCTTGATATGCTTTCAATTTTCTTGAATTTGCTGAGTCCTGTTTAGTGTCCTACCATGTAGTCTATCTTTGAAAATGTTCCATGTGCAATTGAAAATAATTTATATTTTGCTTCTCTGGGGTGAAAAGTTCTCTATATATTTATTAAGTCCATTGGATCTAGAGGGTCATTCAGTGCCATGATATCTTCATTGACTATTTGGAAGATCTGTCCATTATTGACAGTGGGGTGTTAAAATCCCCTACAATGACTGTTGTTCTCAGTATATTTCTTGAAGTCCTCCAAGATTTTATTTATATGTTTAGGCGCTCCTATGTTCAGTACATATATGTTTATAAGGGTTATATTCTTCTGTAGGCTCATAGAAGTATACTCCCTTAAGTATTACATAGTGACCTTCTTTGTCCCTTTGTATAACTGCCCCAGCTTTCTTTTCATGTCTGTGTGCTTGGAATATTTTTTCCACCCCATTCACTTTTAACCTGTGCAGATATTTTGTTCTGAGGTGTGTCTTGTAGATAGCATATGTATGGGGCTTGTTTTCTTATCCATTCAACTACCCTATGTTTTTTGATTGGATCATTAAATCCATTTATATTTAAGGTTATTACTGATAAGTACTTATTCATTGCCATTTTTTCTGTACCTGTGTTCCTCTATCTCTTTCTCTGTCTCTCTTCTTCTTCTTCTTCTTTTTTAAATAGAAATCCCTTTAGCATCTCTTCCAGTGTTGGCTTATTGGAGATGTGCTCTTTTAGCTTTCTTTTGTCTGGGCATCTCTTTATTTGAGTTTTCATTTTAAATGAGATCCTTGCTGGATAGAATAGTCTTGGTTTTAGATCCTTATTTTCATACCAGGAATATTTCATGAGAATCTCTTCTGACTTGTAGTGTTTCTTTTGAGAACTCTTCTAATATGGTTATGGCACTCCCTTGTATGTTACTAGCTGTTTCTCCTTTGATACCCGTAGAATTCATTCTTTGTCTTTAAAATTTGCCATTTTAATTATAATGTGTCTTGGAGTGGGCCTCTTTGGGTTTATCTTGACTTGGACACTCTGTGCTTTCTAAACTTGTATGAATTCTTACCTCACCAAGTCAAGGGAGTTTTCTGTCATTATTTTTTCAAACAGGTTTTCTATCCCTTGTTCCTTTTCTTCCCCTTCTTATATTCCTATGATTCAAATGTTGTTACCTTTCATGTTGTCCTGAAGTTTCATTCAACTATCCTCTTTTTTTTTTTTTTTAGTCTTTTTTTTGTTTTGTTTTGTTGCTCTGACTGGGTGCCTTTTTTTATCTTGTCTTTCAGTTCACTGATTTGGTCCTCTGCTTCATTTACCTGCTTTTAATTCTGTCTAGGGTATTTTTCACTTCAGATATTGTATTCTTCATTTCTTCCTGTTTCTTATTCATAGTTTCTATGTCTTTTTCATTCTTCTGGAGTTCCTACTAGATTCCTTGTAGTTCCCATAAAGTTCCTTGCAGTTCTCACTGACTTCCTTGAGCATCCTTATAACCATTATTTTGAATTCTATGTCTAATAGATTGCTTGCCTCAATTTAATTTAGCTCTTTTTCTGAGGATTCCTCCTTTAATTTGATTGGGTTTACTTTTTGTCTCCCTTTGTAAGTGACTCTTTTTTGTTTGTTTCTGCGTCTCAAGTTGCTCTGCTTTGCCTGCATGTCTTTGTGGGGTGGAGTTCTATGGTAGGAGTTTTGTTGGACTCAGTGGTGCAGTGTCTTTGATATCCTGATCTGGATGCTCTAGGGTTGCCCTTCATCCAGTATATGTGGGCTCAGTTTTTGTACCTAGGCTTTGATTATTGATGGCTTATTTGTTGGTGGGTTCTCCCCTCCGGCTGGCTGACTGGGGGTTACAATCTCCATGATGTCTTGTATACTGTTGTACAGGTACTGGTTAAAAAAAAAGCAGCATTATCAGAAATCCAAACCCACACCAGCAAAAATACCCCCCTACCACATCAACATTATCAATAGTAATTGAGCAAGGAATAATAAAGGTGGAAGGAGATTAGGAATAATATAATATAGGGAAAGGGAATATAAGAGGAGTAAGGGAGAGAAAAATGATTTCCAGAGGAAAGAGGGAGGAGAAATAATAAGAGTAGGGTATAGAAATCAGGTGAAAAAAGGGAGAAAACAAGATTTTAAATGTGATTAAAACAGGTAAGGGTGATGGCAAAATGGAGTAAGGAAAGGGAAGAGTATAATATGAAGCTTGAAATAAATTTTTTAAAAAACAGTGAACCAAAGGGAACAAAATTGTAGAATAACCACAACAGGGTCAATAACAATGACAGCTAAGCAAAGATTAATAAAGGTGGAAAGAGAATAAGAACATTATATAAAAGAGAAAAAAGAATGTGAAAGTCTACAGTTAAGAGAAATGATTTTAATGGGGCAGGAGGAAGGAAAAATGGAGTAAGATAGGCGGAGATTAACCTATGAGATTTGAAATTTTAAAAAAGTGAACAACTAGGAATACAATTGAAAAAGAACAGCAATAACTGTAATATCCACATCACATAAGCCACAATTTATAAAGGTAGAAAGAAAATAAGAATATAGGAAGGGGAAAAGAATATGAGCTTACTAAAGGAAGAAATAAAGATTTTGAGCAGTTAGAGGGAAGAGAAATAGGAAGAGCAAGGAATAGGAACAAGGTAGAATTAGGGGAAATAAAATTTACAATGAAAATAAGAAAGGCCAGGAAGAAGACAAAATGGAGTAAGACAAGGGAAGGGTACAAGGTGAGATTTAAAATAAAAATAAAATAATTTAAAAATCTAAATAAAAATTAAAAAAAGACAAAGAATAGTGAATTAGTTGGAATAAAATTGAAGCAAAAGAAGAAATATTAAAATGTTCTGGAAAAGAAAAATTAATGCAAATTCTGAAGAATAACAAGGTGGAATTTGTATTAGCAGAGTTTGGTCTTTGTCTTCTGTCTTTTCTTTTCTAGATTCACCTCTGGCTTTTTATCAGCTCAAGTTCCGGGGTGGGTCATCCCACTTCTGGCAGCACTGCCTGTATCATCTTCACCTGACTCTAGAGGTGGCTTCTATTGCGACTAGGAGGGTGGGAACTCTGGGTCCCCCCTGGGAGTCAGTGTTCAGTTTTCTGGGATAATTTTGGGTGTGGTCCCTCTGTCCCTGCACCACCTATCTTGTTTTGTCCCAGCTTATTTCCAATAATGTATAGCTCCTGCGGAACTGTCTGTTTCAAGGGAGGGACCAGTGTGCGTAAGAGAGTCAGATCTTTCCTGCTTGATGCTGTTGGCAACTTTGTATGCAAGCCAAGACTGGGCAGGGCCTTGATTCCCCCTTGCTGCACTGATCTCTGATCTCCCTGCTTTTCTGGCCTCAGGGAGTAGGGCCTATGAACCAATGTATTTTGTTGTCCTGAGAGAAGTCTAAAATGGGCCCTTTAGATGTTTCCCTTTGTCTTTCTCTTCCGGACATGGACCCTGCAGGGAGTCCTTGAGCCTGCCTTGCCTGTTTTGCAAGATTCCTCATTGGGTAAAGTGAGGTGGTGCTTACAGTCCTGCAGGGGGTGGGGACTGGTTGAGTCCTTCTGCCTGGGAAGGGGGCTATGTCTGGCTGTAAATAATCTTGGGCGTTCAACTCTTGTCCATCTAATTCCCAGCCCACTGCACTCACTGCAGACACAGTCCTGAAGTCTCCACTCTGTACAGCCTCTGGCCTTTCAGCTGTGCTGGTCTGAGGCCAAGAAACCCTCTTGTTTTGCACCTTTCTGATCTCTCTGCCCAGCTGTATTCAGTGGGAGCGAATTAAGTTTTCAGTCTTTTCCCTTTGCTGGCAGGGCAGCTATACATGGGGTCCCTGCCCATCATGTATCTGCTCCCCCTTTAAAAAGTCTTTCTGGGAACACCCACAGCAGTACTGAATCACTGTTTGGTTTTTTACACACACCTTCTCTCCAAAAAGCCAAAAGTCTATCACAGTCACAACTGGCCATGGCCAGCCTCCGCCCAACCCATGTGTAGATAGAATCCCCCTCTCTCTCTGGCACTCTCCCAGGTGTCTTTGCCACTGCAGATGTGGGTGGGCTGCTTGCTGTTTGTGAGCATTGCCTGGATCTCCCCGACTTTGTATATCCAAGTCACTCGTGGCCCAGGTCTGAGGGTTCTCTGCCCTAGGAGGGTAGGGAGCTGCAAAGCTGCAATGTCTGACTAGGCTCTCCATACCTCAGGTGCCATGCACAGGTTATTTTCCCTTCAACCTATAAAATCTCCTTACTGCCCATTGTGAAGCATCTTCTGTACTCCTTGGCTTTCAGACTTCATATCAGCTAAAATTTCATTGAACATTTAGCTTGTCAGAAGATCAGCTGAGTATCTATCTGAGTTGAGGGCAAGAGCAAGTAGACTTAGATTTCATTTACTTGGCCACCATCTTCTCTCTGTACATATATTTCTACATCTGATTTTAAATAGTACCAAGAATTCAGAACCATAAAGATTTTAAAGGCCAAATGTTCTTATTATAAGCTAATAAAATTAAAAACAAATACCAAAATTGTTACCCAAAACACTTACTAGTAGAAAATAAGAAAATATGATCATATACCACTGGAATTAAAAAGGAAAAAATGGCTGGTGTGGCTCAGTTGGTTAGACATCATCCCACGAAGAGAAAAATTACTGGTTCAATTCTCCATCAGGGCACATGTCCACATTGCAGGTTTAGTCCCAGTCCCTGGTCAGGGTGCTTATGAGAGGCAACCTTGATCAATGTTACTTTCTCACATCAATATTTTTCTCCCTCTCTTTCTCCCTTCCCCTCTCCCTAAATAAAATAAATATTTTTTGAGAAATGAAAACAGATGTTTAAATTATCTAAAAAACAACTGAATTTCATACCAAACCACCTATAATTAGCAACATGGTATACCCTGGGATGCCAGAAGGGTGAACATCATGTGGGTCCTAGGGCAAATTCATCCTGAAACATACAGTAGGAAAAAATAACAAAACTATATCTATCTTACTTCTGACGCATTATGAGAAGTCAAGGCTCTCTGGAAAAGACAATACTGGGAAAAATTGGAGGCAACAGGAAAAGAGGAAGACCAAATATGAGCTAGACTGACTGCACAAAAAAAAAAAAAAAAAGCCATAGGCATGAGGGTACAGGACTGAGCACAGCTGCTGAGACAGGACATCATGGATGTCACTCTCTCACTCTTCCACAGCTGCCAGGAGTCACAGCCGACTCCTCAGCACATAAAACACACGCATTCAGAGGAAAATGTGAAGACTTAATTGACTTGTATGTTAGATTAAAGAAAACACTAAAACTGAAAGTGTTTAATATTTTTAAGGAAAGTAGAAAGTGGAAATTTTGTAAAGAGCTAGAATTGAATTAGTAGGAAAAGAAGAAGAAGAAATACAACCACTGGACCTCTAAAGACGGGAATGCCATTTAGAAGATTTGTAAGTTCACAAATCAAAGAAGAGGACAAAAGTAGAAATGCTAAGAGACAGTAAAATAGGTATAAACACACATAAAGATTAGAATAAACAACTCTATTAAAAATTGAAAATTTGTAACTGAATATTTTATTAAACTAAAAATGCCAAGATTTATACAATAATTGAAAAATGTAACATGAAAACTTGAAAAATTGATTTAAAATCCATTAGTAAGAAATATAGTAGAGTAACAATTTCACAACTAAATTAGATATGAAATTTAAATGATGTATTATTTTAAATATGGAAAAACCTATAAAGCTACTTCGTTGTTTGATGTACCTGGATAGATTATACCAATATATAATACAGACAAAAAATAAAGTTATAGACCTACAAATAACATTTAGAACTAAAAAATACTAAAATTTATCTTAATTACTATCAGACACTAGATCAGAATTTTTACTATTGCTACTATAGTGTCTACAGCAATTGCAACAAAATTCAAAATAAAATATATGTGTAACAAAATAGAAAACTATACTAAAATACAGTATTTAAACATAACTGAAATATAAAATGTTAATAATGATATATCTTATTAAATAAAATGATTGTTGAAAAACTGAAATGGTCTGTTCTTGGTGACTGTATAGCATACTTTAATATAACCTAAAATACTCATAGGGAATAAGCAACCTACTAGAATCTTTAAACTGACTGAATAAGATGTAATACTAAATATTTAGCTGCTCCTATAAACAATAAACAGTAAAAATTGAAATGTAAAATGAATTATATGCATAATAGCAACAAAAACATAAAGCATCTTGGCAAAATTAGTGACAAAGACACACAACCTATATAGTACATAAAACTGTAGTGATTAAAAGGCACACATCAAGATAAGAACTATAGAAATATACAACACATTACTGAATAAAAGGTTAATGTCGTAAGAATATATTTTTTCAAAATCCACACACTTTAATACATTAAAAATTTAGTACACTATTTTATTTCAGTAGGTATCTTATCATGGATGGTGTACAAAAAAATAACACGGTATATTTGAGGACATGTTAAATAGAATATCACAACTGGCAGTAAGACTAATTGCCTTTCTGCTTAGTACACAGAATCATGGGTACCATGACCTTGACTTATGACATAATAGCTACTCATCAAAAGGTGTTTGCAGTGTTATTCATAATAGTCAAAATTTGGAAGCAGCTCAAGTGCCCATCAGTAGATGAGTGGATAAAAAAAGCCACGGTACATTTACACAATGGAATACTACTCACCTGTAAAAAAAAAAAGGAAGTCTTAACTTTTGTGACAGCATAGATTGATCTGGAGGGTATTATGCTAAGTGAAATAATCCAGCCAGACAAAAACAAATACCATATGATTTAAGTTACATGTGTAACCTAATGAGCAAATTAAGTTAACAAATAAAGTAGAAATAGACTCATAAATACAAGAAACATACTGACAGCTGTCACATGGGTGGGGTTTTGGGGGACTGGATGGAAAAAATGAAGAGATTAAGCAAAAAAGTAAAAAACCTCATAGATGCAGATGGCAGTATGGTGGCTACCAGAGAGAAAGGGGAGATGAGGGAGGCAGAAGAGAGTAATGGGGGATAACGGGTGATGGAAGGAGACATGAATGTGGGTGGTGAACACACAATACAATACACAGATGATGTATTATAGAATTGTGCATCTGAAACCTATATAATTTTAACTAATGTATCCCCAATGAATTCAATAAATTTTTTAAAAAGGCATTTGAGAGAATAGAGGGAATAGTTTTGGAAAATAATGCTTTAGAAGTATTAGGCTATTTGTAATATTTGAACAGTACTAGCATTTGTAAAACAATTATTTTGAAAATAATATTATTATTTCATATACAATAATTGTAAAGAACCCTGTTCATTATTTTTATCACTCTCTTGTATGCGACAAAACAAGTAAATGCTGGTATGCAAGAGTGGAATCTTTCTAAAATCCTGTTTTTTTTATTTTTACTTTTTAATTCTCATATAAAGACCATTATTGAAATACAGCACAATTTGCTATGCATGTATTTTACTTTAAGTCAGCTAATGACATGCCAACTGCTTTGATTCTTTCTTTACAGCATTATTCAGTGTTTTAAAAAATGGCCTGCCAGGACTGGAGTTCTGTAGGCTAAGGCACATCTTTATCACCAGCTGATATGGTACCTGCTCTCTCTAAAGACGGGTGCAGAAACAATGGCGGAGCCTCCACATCTGTCTCCTCCAGGTGGCAGTTGTGCCTCCTTCCCCACTGTTTTCTTCATTAACGCTAATTTACTCTTTGAAGAATTGGCAACTGTTTTGCAAAATTTGAGCATTTTTTTCCCCCTTAGAGGAATAGATCTGAGAGTTTGCAGGACTGATTAAATTAAAAAATAGTTGTGGAGTGAGTCTCTTGGCCTCATAGATATTACTCCCTGTTTCTCAATCTGAGAGTACAGTTTAATGGCATGATCTCAGCTCTGTAAACAAATCCACATTCCAAGAAACCTCATCCAGGAGGAACTTGGATAGGTAGTTTCAAAAGAAAATATGTATTTTTTTTTACAATAACAAGGAAGTCTGAATCTTATCCTAGGATGAAATACATTCTCCATCCCCACCCCTTAAATCTTTAGAGCAGGTGATAGAGCATCTGGCACATATACAGTGTATACAGAGTGGGACAAAAGTAGGTTTACAATTGCTTGTATGGAAAATAATACAATAATTAACTAATAATAACACATGAATTAACTCTGTGTTTCACATACTCACAACTGTAAACCTACTTTTTGCCTCACCCTGTACATGCAGGTGGAAAAAACTGACAATAACACTGTAGTCTTTATGTTAAGAAATAAAAGCTTTTAAACATTAACAAATGGGAAAGGGATTTTGTATATTCCTTTTTTTAAAAAAATAGGAGAGAAATATTCTTTTATTTTCATTTATTTAATTCCTTTTCTCATTCAGTAAATAATTGATGAGTTTCTTCTATATTCAAGGGACTGTGCAAGTTGCTATGAGGATCAAGTTCTGCTTTAAAAAATTAGATTTTAATAGGACAGATTAAATGCTTGCAATCATTCTACAATAGTATGAAGTGGGAAATAATAACTTTATTATTGAGTAAATGGTTTTGAAAAATAATATATTAGGAACATTAGGTCATTTCTAATATTTGAGCATTTGCAATATTTGAGCAGCACTACAATTTATGAAGTATTTATTTTGAAAACAGTGTTATCATTTCACATATGCTTGGTTGGCCAAAAAGTTCATTTGCTTTTTTTCGTAGGATAGCTCTAATATCGCTTAGTTGTCTTTAACTTCATTTGAAACAAGTTTGTTAGATTTTATTGTGACAGCTGTCATATCAGTGTGTATTTAAAAATGGTATCAAAATTGGTAAAATTTTGCATAGCCATTTTAATATTGAAGATGGAAGAAAATATACAATATTTTTGGCATATTATGCATTATTATTTCAAGAAAGCTAAAGAAGTAACTGAAACTCAAAAAAAGATTTGTGCAGTATATGGAGAAGGTTCTGTGACTAATAAAAAATGTAGTTTGTGAAGTTTTGTATTGGAGATTTCTCATTGGACCATCTCCACAGTTGGGTAGACCAGTTGAAGTTGATCACAAGCAAATCAAGACATTAACTGAGAACAATCAATGTTATACTACACATGAGGTAGCTGACACACTCAAAATATCCAAATTGTATTGGTGGAAATGATATATATGTCTTTCATTTTATGGAAAAAAAAACATGTGGATATTTGGGCCAACCCATAATAATTGTTCATCATCACTATCATTCAGACTAAAAAATGAAGTGTGTTCATGAGATAATTCCCATAAGATAGACTGACTTGTGGTAGGCCCCTTCTGAAATGATTCCATTTTGGAATTATCACCTCTGTGTAATCCCCTCTTCCTTAGTGTGGGTTGGATCCAGTGACAAGCTGCAATCCAAAAGCACAGAACAAAAAATGATGGAATGTCACTTCCAAGATGCAGGTATAAAAGGCTCCAACTTTTATAATGCTCCTGGGTTCTCTTAGACTCTTCTCACTTACTTGATTCTCTAAAGAACTGCAATGTTATGAGATACCCTTTGAAGAGGCCCAGATAGAAAAGAACTGAGGTCAAATTCTGGCCAATAGCCAGAAAGAAATTAAAGACCTCAGTTTGTGAGAAAATGAATGTTGATGACCATGTGTACAAACTTGGGAAAATAGATCCTGTCACAGTCAAGTCTTGAGATATGTGGACATCCTGACCAAAACCTTGAGAGACTCTAAGCCAAAAGTCAGAGTTGTGCCTAAATTTCTAATCTGTAGTAAATGTTTGTTTTCTTAAGACACTATGTATTGGGATATATTGTAAGCAGCAGTAAGTAACTAAAACAGAGGATAAGTGGTTCTAAGAGGAAGATTTTGCTAGTGAGTAAATAGTCTTTAGGAAACTCCTATATGCTAGTCATGAATTACACAATAAAGGACAAAACATTTAAAGATTGCGCTTGTTCACAATCTTCTAACAAAATATCCAACAATGATGCAGATAATTAATTAAGTTGTGGTAAGATCAATGAGAAATGTGCAATGTGCAAGGAGTTTGTAAAATAAGGGTGTCCCATCCAGGCTGAGAAGTCAGTGATGACATCCCTTAAGGAATTATATTAAATGGGTAGGAGGGTGACATTAGTGGCTAGGAGAAGGAGTAGAGAGCTTTCTTTACAGAAAAGAAGAGGCATGTGCAAAGCCTTGGGGCTGGAACCTGGTGTGACAAAGACTTTGTCATGTTGAGTTTCATAGAGCACTAAGTACTTGGGATTGTTTCCTAAGAGCAATACTAAGAAATTGAGGTTTAATAGAGGACACTACTTAATTATATTTGTAGTTTTATAGGGATCTCCCTAGTTACCTTGTGGAGAAAGCATGGATACCAGAAAGCCAGTTAGAAAGCTGAGAAATAATAGAGGCTTCATTTGAGGTGGCTATGATGGTGATAAAATGTACTCACTAGAATGTAATCACTGTGGCACTACAACAAGAACTTACACGATATTGACATTTTACAGAGACACAAAATATTTGCTATATATAAATGTCAGTTTGTTCAATCAGTCAGAAGTACTTAATGATAATTTATAACATAAAAATATTCTTCACATATGGAGAAATATGCATAAGTGCCGAAAGGCCAAAGAGATCAATTCTACTTTGCTACAGATTACACTAGAATAATACCATTTCTTTCCTCTGGAGAAAAATGACTATAATACCTTAAAAGACTTAACTTTTACCAAAAATTAAATAATGATTTTATATTTCTTTGTTCATCCTTTTCCACTGTTTCATTTTTATCATAGCTACACAGGTTAACACCATTGAAAAAACTATTTTTCACATTGATGTGAGGAACAGATAAGTACATGGCATATAATAGCAGAATAATTTATCTTTTCTTTTCCAACATTTTCTCCCAGAAGGATCAGAGTTCAAGTAATCAGTGATGTAAAATGATATAGTGCCACACATATTAAGAAGTAAAATCTATTAGTGGACACTTGAAGGAAAATCACCTTCTACTTTAATAGATTCCAGGAGGTAATCCCGGCTAATCACTTGAAGAAAAACTTTCTTTCCAACCTAGCTTAGTACAAAGAGTAATAGTGCATATTATGGGATATTCTGTATAAGTGTTATACAAAAATATTATAGTCAGATGAAATGAAACCCAGAGCATGTCTACGATGATGAGACCATATAGCGGCAGTGTTACGTTTTCTACCTCATTGTACAGTAATGAGTCACTTACAGGGAATTAAAAATGGCATATTTTACCAATATGATACTTGGCTTTTCATCTTAAACTCTACATCCAATAAATAAATAACAATTCTGAATTTTCTGTAGTTAGATCCTGTGTTGTAAAGATCAGCTCATGAAAAAGAACACACTATAAAATACAGAGCCAGTACTGTGACTATTATAAAGTATTTTAAGAGATAATGAGTATGCACTCCTCACCAGAGGACTATAAAATTATTTCCTTTCCTGAGGTGCCTACTTTTCTGTAGCAAGTTTTATAGAAGAATCATACATAACCAGGTCCTCTTCGTATGTGAAGAGGAAGCACCTAGAAATTTGACTTTATTTTGAGTTCAGTTCAACCTTTTGCACCAAATTCTGTGATTCTCTTAATAAAAACACATCTTGTTTTGCCAAATGTTGGTTCTTTCCCAGGAGTCTAGTTCCCTGCCTTCATGTAACGATTATGGGGCGTGATTGTTCAGGTTTCACTGATTAGTGTTTGTCACCTTGACAGTCATTTCCACCTTGTTCTGATAAAGGGCACACATGCTCTCATCATCTTTGGGTTATTACACTTGGTTCATATTCCGTGGTTATTGACTGTGTACTTCCAACTTAGATTTAAATAAAAGGCCAGTTATACCATATTAGACAACCCATGCTTACATTTTATGAAGGTCATGCTTATGTCAGGAGCTGTTAAGCCATCAACCTAGACTGCAAACATCTGTTCAGGGTTAGCATTAAATAAATCCCTAGATATCCACAGTAGAAATATAATGAAATTGTGTATGAAATACAAAGATTAGAATATACTTATTATTGTATCAAAATATTGAAGATAAAGATTTAAAATTGTATTCAGAGAATTGCTCTGGTTACTACAACAGAGGGTGTACAGAGATTTGGTAAATACACATTTATTGATCATCTCTTGAACAGTGAAATACAGAATTCTAGAAATAAGAACAAAAGCTAATGAGTGATTTTATTTTTGTTTCAGGACTTAAGGAGTTTTCATAAATAAAATTGTAATACCAATATTTATGAACACATTTTTACAAACTTGTGATGCAGAACACCATATTTTACCAAGTACCTCAGAGAAAGCACTTATGCAATGTTTTTCCACATGATAATATACTTCTGTACTACTGCCAAAAACAGTAAGGAAGTCAGTTAAATAATGTCTCTTTTCTCAAAGCTTGGCAGGAAATAGTGCTCACTGTTCTTAAAGAGGAAGAGCTGCTACTGAGACATCTGCCTTTGTCATTTACGGACGGGCCTACTACTGCAAAATGTTTCACAGTGGAGCTCTTAAGTGTAGAAAAACTAATAGAGAAAAGATAAGACAGACCACTGTTCCTACAGTTGAGCTACCACTGAATCGCTGTTTCTTATTTCAACAAACTAATCTATTACAGTTTCCACTCATTGTTATGTTAGCCCTCATAACAAAACTGAATCATATTTATTTTTTTATAGGGAAGACAATTCAAGATTATGAGATCTTGGAAATTTACCTAGGTAGTAAAGGTTTAAGACAGAATTTAATTCAGGCTTATTTGGTTACTGATAATGTACCATTGGTTAAATTATTGTTTTTTAAAAATTAAGTCACCAATAAGTTCTCATTCTTAAGAAAAAGTATTTTTTTATCAAATTTCAGACATGTCTTTATTTTTATTTCTTTAATTTAATCTTTATTCTATTTTTTACTACCAATTAGAGAAAATATTATTAACCTTATAAAAACATGGAATGAGTTATACTCTTTTATCTAAGTGTGACAAGATACCACGTTCTGGCTCATTATTTATAAGGTCATCGAAATGACATGTGGTAACCCAAACATTTTGACTTCTGTTAAAAATGTTTGTTGGGAAATTTTGGTTCTTCTAATGTTGCCAGAAATTTAAATCAATTATAGGAGATCCAAGATGGTGATGGAGTAGATGGAAGCCATGCTCACCTCCTCCCAGGACCAAACTGGAATTACAACTAAATTATAGACAGTCATTCTAAATAACCAACTGAAGACTAGCTGAACAAATGTGTTATAACCAAGGATTTATGGAAGAGGCCACAGTGACACTGGTAGGAAGGGCAGAGATATGAAAAAAACTGGCCCGTGCTCCCATGGGTGGCAGCTGAGGTTCCAGAGAGATATCTCAGCTGAGTTAGAGTTCACTCTGAGAAACATGAGGCTTAAACACCAAGCCAGTTTCCCCAGCCCAGAGCAGCAGAGGAAGGAAGTGGCACACACATGACATCTGGCTGGGAAAGGTACCGGGATTTCTGATCATCAGGGAGAGACAGGAGTCCACTAGAGAATAGGCACTCTCTTAAAGGGCCAACGCATGACATTTTGTTTCTAGTCATCCACTGTGGGCTCTGGTGAAATGACGGTGGAGAGGATTGGAATTACTTGAAGAAAATCTGGAGTTTATGACTCTGGAGAGACCTAAAGGGATAGCACCAGGGTCCCTGTGCTGAGTTGTTCTCCCACATCACAGACACCATCTTACTTTGGTAGAACACTCCTCTCTGCGTGACATCAGCCTGGTGAAAGCAATAACATTCTCTGGACTCCTTCTCACCTCACTGTTGAGCTTATGCCCTGCTAAGGAGTCAGATGACTTGACCATGGTGTAGAGGTCTTGACAGACTGATGGGGTGTCAGGGACTGAATTGTGTAGCTTTTGGTAAAGGCTATTTACCAAACCACTTTCCCATGAACCTGACTAGTGCTTCTGCATCATGGAATATCCACTAGAACCACCCTCTGGGTTTCTGGCAGACCCAAACTTTAGGCTCCAGAGTGCCAATCTGCCCAACTTCTAGGGGCTATACACTGCCAAGATTGGGACAAAATCCAGAACAGACTAAATCTCATGGTTCTTGGGCAGGACTGCAGGTCCTGCATTCCCCAAAGCCTGGCCAGTATCTCCCCTTCATGGAAGATCCACTAGCCTCAACCTCCAGACTCCTGGTGGCCACACCCTGCTGAACTTTGTCTCCTCCCAGCAGAATCTGGGACAGACTGAGTAGCATGGCTCTTGGATGGAGGCCATTTTTTCTTGTGCACATCCAACTGGAGCAGAGTCCTCCTTTCACATGGCCAAATCTTGGTCTGATTGGACCTAATAAACTCTGTTGGCCTCAACCTGACAACTCCCCAAGACCCTACTCCAACACAAAGCTCTGTGGGCAAGCAGCCAGTGGCAGCTAGATTTGGTATACCTGGGGAAATTTGCTGAGTTGCCTCAAAATCAGCACTGCCACCAGGTTTGAACCTGTATCAGGCTGGTGAACACCATTTGCCCCTATCCGGTGACACACTGTGAACCTACTTTTGCAACTTGAGCATAGCCAGAGGTTCTTTCAGTGACTGAGCCTGACAAGGAGCCAACAGGTAGAGACAGGCAAAGGAAGATCTTGAGAACCTTGGGACATTGGTTGACCTACCCTCCAAGCCCAGTATTGCTAAAAGCCAGTCTTGGTGCAGAGCTTGGCTCTTCCCACATGCACCCTGCCCAGCAAAGGAAGTCACAAACTATAGGTCATTTGTAGCACCAAACAGACTGCCCAGAGCCAGTCACAGGCAGCATCTGACATTGGTATACACCAGATTCTCTCCCAAGAGGCTCAGAAACAACACACCTAGGTTCCAGTTTTGGAAAACATAAGAGCGGTATCTAATCAACTTTACAGGCAACAAAGCCAAAAGGAGATCTGAACTGGCACCAAACCCTACTGAGGTGAATTCCACTTCATGTGGTCAGCACGCGCAAATCAGCTTGCACTCCATGGTCAGGGTCTAGCCTCACAGTCAGCCACCCTGAGGGTAAATTCCTTGCACAAATGGTTTGATAGCCATCAAGACTCAGTTACAACAGGAAGGCCCAAATAACCCACACAAGGGACATTCTTGCAGCCCTCAGCTCAAGTGTTCAAAGAGACTGCATCTCTGGACACTATAGGGTACCCACAATGTAAGGCCACTCCATGAAGACTGGTAGTCATAGCAGATCTATCTAATAAATAGAAACAAACACAAAAGGCAGCAAAACTGGGGAGACAAAGAAATAGGCCCCAAATGAAGAGGAGAAATCTCTATAAAAAGAGTTAAATGAAATGGAGGCAGACAAATAATCAGATATAGAGTTCATGTAATGGTTCTAAGCATGCTAAACAGCATGAAAAAGGACACAGAAATCATAAAAAGACCTGTCAGAAATGAAGAATACAACATTTGAAATAAAGAATACACTGAAATAAATAAACCGTAGGTTGAAGAAGCAGAGGGTCGAATTAGAGATTTGGGAGACAGGTAGATATAATACTCAACTAGAACAGCAGGAAGAAAAAAGAATTAAAAAGAATGGGGATAGTTTGAAGGAGCTTTGGGACAACATGAAGTGTAGGAACATCCACATAAAAGGAGTACCAGAAGGAATAGAGAACTAGGGACTGAGAACCCATTTGAAGAGATAATGACTGTTAATGTCCATAACCTGGTGAAAAAAAAAAAAAGAGACACACAAATCCAGGAAGCAGAAAGAATCCCAAACAAGAGGAACCCAAAGAGACCCAGAACAAGACATTCATAATTAAAATATGTAAGTTTAAGACAAAAAGGTGATTTTAAAGGCAGCAAGAGAAAGACAGTTATCTATGAGGAAGCTTCCTCAGCTGATTTCTCAGCTGAAACACTTCAAGCCAAAAGAGAATGGCATAAGATATTCAAAGTGATGAAAAGCAAAGACCTACAACCAAGACTACTTTACCCTGCATGGCTATCATTTAAAATTGAAAGAGAAATAAGATCTTCCCAGACAAGAAGAAACTAAATAAGTCTGTTATCACCAAACCAGTATTACAGGAAATGTTAAAGGGCCTGCCAGAAGAAGGAAGAGGAGGAGGAGAAGGAAAGGAGAAGAGAAAGAAATCAAAGAACATAATTAAAAGAATAAAATGGTGATCCATACATATTTATCAATAATCACTTTAAGTGTAAAATGACTTAAATGTTCCAATCAAAAGACATAGGGTAGCTGAATGGATAGGAAAACAAAACCCATTTCAGAACAAAAGATACACACAGACTAAAAGTAAAGGGATAAAAAAAGATATTTCATGCAAATGGAAATGAAAAAAGGTGGGGTAGCCATAATTATATCTGATAAAATAGATTTTAAAATAAAAGCTGTAGTAAGAGGCAAAGAGAAACACTACATAATGATAAAGGGAGCAATCCAACAAGCCCTTGTAAACCTTTATGCATCTGACATGGGAGAAGCTGACTATGTGAAGATCTTCCCCTTCTTTCCTCTGTTATCCTCCCCCCTCCAGAAGGGACAAGTCAAGGAACATGAATAGAGGAGTCATGGGCAGTCAATGGGGTGGGGATTGACTGTGGGAATGGGGAGGGAGGAGCAGGGCAGGGAACAGCAACAAGGAAAAAGGCAGGCCAACTGTAACTGAACAACAATAAAAGGAGAAAAAGATCTTAAAGGGAGACATTGACAATAATACAGTCATAGTAAGGTATTTTAACACCCGACTGCATCAAACAATAGATTTTCCAGACAGACAATAAACAAGAAAACAGTGGCTTTAAATGACATACCAAGTCAAAGGAATTTAATTGAAACCTTCAGAGCATTTCTTCTCAAAGGAGCAGAATACACGTACTTTTCATGGGCACATAGAACATTTTCTAGGATGACCACATGTTAGGGTACAAAATAAATGTCAACATTTTTAAGAAGGTTGAAATCATATCAAGCAAGTTCTCTGACCAGAATGAAACTAGAAATCAATCTCAAGAAAAAATAAACTTGAAAACACACAAAAACATGGAGACTAAGTAACATATTACTAAATAATGAATGGATTAACAATGAGATCAAGAAAAAAATCAAAAGAACCTTGAATCAAATGAAAATGAGAATACAACAACCCAAATTCTTTGGGGCATGCAAATTTCCCAAGAGGGAAATCTAATGAACAATGTAAACAATCAAAATATAAAGAGGTTCACAGAGAACAGAGTGGTAGCTGTTAGAGGTAGTAGAACTGGGCGAAAATGGTAAGGGGGTTAAACAAAAGCCAAAAATCAGGCACTGTGAAAAGTATGGTGATTATCAAAAGGAAAGAGGGTGTGGGAAGGCAGGAGAGTACAGTGGGGGATAAATGTTGGTGGAAGAAGACTTGACTTTGGTGTTGAACACACAATATAATATACAGATGATATATTATAAAATTGTACACCTAAAACCTATATAATTTTATTAACCAAATTTACCCCGATAATTTTTTAAAGTCAATTAAATAATTCTTATACTTTTTATGCAAGTTATACTACTGTAGTTAAAAATATTACTAATTTCAATTATAAGATAGTATGCAAAACAGAGGCTAGTTAAAGGTTAAGTGCTATACATATGCATGAGGACATAATATATGATACAATAATACCAAAAATCAGTGGGGAATCTAGAGCTACATTTGGAAAAATTAATCTACTATCTGGAGAAAGAGAAAAAAATAGCTGGATTTCTACCTTATATTTTATAAAGATAAATGATTCAAATACTAAAGACCAAAATATGAAGTAACATACTCTAAGGCTAACAGAAAAAATTATAAGTGTTTGAGTCTGGAAAGAACAACTTAAACTTGACATGAACAGCATAGTCTATAATGAGAAAATCAGATACAATTACATTGAAATAAAGGACTTCTGTCAAATGAACTGCACTCTGAATAAACTTAGCAGTCACATGACAGATTGGCAGACATTATGGACAACTTTGAAAACCCACAAGGAATTAATATCCTTTGGCTGTACCTTCAAAAGGTTCAGAACCCAACCACTTTTCACCACCTCTACTGTTAACATCAAGTTGAAGTCCTCATCTGCTCTAGTCTGGTTCTTGTAATAGCTTCTTGACTGGCCACTGTTCTTCTATACCTGCCCATTTGCTCTCTGTTTTCAACACAGAGACTACAATTTTTTTACAGTCATAAGCCGGAGCATTTCAGTTCTCTCTTCAATGATTGCCACTTGGTAAAATCTGTTTGTTTTCTGACTAGACCTCTTACTACGATTTCTTTTTCTTCAAGTTTCACGGTTTTCCTCAAACACTAACATTATGCACCCAGCTTAAGTCTCGGGTCAACATTCCTGGAATGCTCCCTCCAACTACCTTCACAGACAATACCCGTGACTTCTTCAAGTCTGTGTTTAAATGCTGCCTGCTCAAAGAGTTTGAAGCTGATCATCCTTCTCCCAAGTTGTTCTCTTCTACTTTTCTTCCTTTTTCTCTCACCTGTCCACTTATCTCCTCCTAAGATACTATTCAATTGTGTCATGTATCATTACTTAATTTATTATTTACTAGTCGGCTTCATCCTCCACCCCTGCAACATGTCAGATTTGGGTGAAAATCTGTCCTCTGTGTTGTTCACCAATATGTTCTCAGTGTTTAAAACAGTGCTTACAATGGGATAAGGGATGAATAAAAATCTAATTAGTGAACGAATTAATGAATGGATGGATAAAAATAATAAAAACTATAGGATAATTCTGAAAATCAACCAGAAAAAGACTACAAATTCAGTAGAAAAAAGTGGGCATGGATATAAGCAGCGTATTTGTGGAAAGTAAAGAATAAATTCAAATGGTTAACAAATAAGAGCTATTCAAATTCACTAGACTAATAGAAATGAAAACTAATATGAAATAAAATTTTCCATGCAAGACATTGGCAAAATTAGGAAGTTCAATAACATGTTGGTTTGATGATGTGAAGAGATGGTATGGCCATTTTGGGATATATTCTGGCAGTTCTCTGTTAAGTTAGTTATGTTTATCACCCATGGCTCAATGATTTCTTGGCTTGATAGTCATCCCAGAAGTGTATATGTATGTATTTGTCACAGTATTGTATGAGGTAGCAGGGGACTGAATGTAACTTAGTTACATGGTTAAGGGGATGAATACATAAAATATTTAGGTGAGGGGGTGGAGGGATTGAGCAAAAAGGAGAAAGGACTCATGGACATGGACAATAGTGTGGTGATTGCCAGGGAGGAGGTAGTATAAGAGGACTAAGGGTAATGGAAAAACTAAAATAAAGATTAAATAAATATAAATAAAATGTGCAAATATATACCACAGACTCCTATGAATTAGTTAGAAATCAGAAATTAGATATATATCAAGCAAAAAAGAGAGGTTATAGAAATGAATGCTGAAAATATATGAAGAACATAACTAATACATGATTTAGTGCATTCAAATTAAAAGCACATACTGCATCATTGAAAGAACATACATCTATGCGAGAATATAGATCCACCATTCTGTAGTGGTTAGGAAGAGGGGAATGGTCATTATGATCAAGACCAACTCTAGAAGTATTTCTAGGAGCAGGAGAGCAGGATCAGGCTACTAGACTTCATTCCAAGGGAATATGTTATCAGCTCCTGATTTTTGTACAAACCCCCTTCTTCAGGCTTCTGAAGTCTTCCCAACAGTTTTTCAAACAAGTATCTGAATTAAATCCTTTGTACAAAATTAGCTAGAGGGTTCATTTTCTCCTGACTCTGTGCTAAATGGTGCAATACTGTCTGTAATGACTGAACACTATGAATAATTTGATTTCTAGAGTTCAGAGAAAAGAGAGAAAGAAAAACAGAAAAGATAGGTACAGCAGGTATAGCTCCTAAATATAAAAAATGTTGAATAAAACATATTCATGAGCAAGAATGTACATAAATATCTCTTCACATTAAATTTGGGTTTGCCAATAATTTGTGATAATAGTGTGTACAGACACACAGATGCAAACACACACACACACACACATATATTTTGCAGTTTTCTGTAGCACTTTTTTTTTCCCTCCACAAAATGATGTGTCACTAGGACCTAATATTTTCACATGAGAATAGAAAAACAAAATTTATGTCATTTCTTTAAAAAGAAAAAGAATTGCATTGAAAACTATGTACATGATGGGGTAACCCCCCAAAACTGGAATTATCTTCTGGAGGGTGGGTCCCTTGTAGGACAGGCTTCCTCCTCTAGGTAAGTGTTCTAGGAAAATATGTGCAGCAGTGTACTAGCTGGCATTGTTGTGAGAGGCTGCATTCAGCTTCAGTGACTTTTTTCTGAAGATTTTTTCAACACATTTGCCCATTTCATGATGGGTGATTCATGAGCACACCTACTTACTCCACACTGAGTTTTGGAGCAGTGTATGACTGAAAACAGCATGACCTCCATCCTCCACCCCCCCCCCATTCACCCAATCTTGCCCCAAGTAACTTTTTCTTTGTTTGTTTCCCTGGATGAAAAAAGTCCTCAAAGGGAAACGTTCTGCTGATGTGGAAGAGGAGAAACAAAAAAACAGCAGAAGCACTAAAAGGCATCAAAACTGATGAATTTAAAAAGTTTCAAGCAGTGAAAACAATGTCTAGATAGGTGTATTGCATCAAATGGGGAGTGCTTTGAAGGTGACTAAGGTTTAAACATGTAAGAATAAACACACAATTTTTTATAAATATTATCTGGGGACTTTTGTGTCCCCCTTGTAATTACATGGAGACGGAAAGAGGAGCAGCAACCCAACCGTGGAATATTGCACTAGTGAGGCTAAAGAGGTGGTTACCCCAAGGATAAGGCACAGTTTTCAGTGATGTCCGCCTTCACAAGGAAACTTTCTGGAAGAGGGTCAGCTAGCTGTCAGGCCTCAGCAGCCAAAACCTCTGGCAGCTGGAGATCAAGTGCCTTAGTCCTGATTGGGATTTGAGCAGCACACCACAGTGGCCACTGAGGTGCCAGTTTTTTGTCACACTGTCCTTTATAAGAACCCAAAGCAGCTCCTCTACCATCTGCGCTGACACTGAGAATGGGTCTGCAGGCACACAGCCGCTGGAAGAGATACACCTTATGTTTTCCCTTCCCTCCCTTTTCCCCTTTTCCCTTCTTTCTCCTCCCTCCCCACTCCACTTTCCTATCTTCCTTCCTTTATTTCCTTTTTTGCCCCTAAACATATTCCTGTAAAAATAATTAAGGTGGGAATTTTGTTTCTCTTATTGAGAGCAGATAAAGTATTTTCCTTTCTACTTATAAAGATTAAAACAATCCTTCCTTTTTTAAACTCTTTGCTCATCTACTCGATGCAATTTTGTTGTGTAATTACTGTGTGTTTAGTAGCTAAACAAAACCTTAATTTTACTTTTAGTTTTGAAAGCATTCTTATTAAGCTAAATATTTCCTGTTTCCTTTGTATAAATTTGTATCCCGACATCAGGATAAAATAACACAATACGATGACAGAATTCCAAGAGCTGCCAAGAGGAAATGAAATGTTAGCTACACAGTATCCAAATCTTCTTTTTTCTTTACATCTAGTTTGTCATGTAAATGAGGAGGAGCTATCTTTCAGAAAGAAATTTGTCGGCAAGGAAGTTAAAACATTTCCGTCTTTTTCCAATGAAGATGAATTATGATCTTATTCAGTGGAAATCTTAAACTCATTTTAAAAAAGTAAACTCTTCTTATTAGAGAATCGTAAAAGGAGCATTCAAACTTCAATTATGTTAATATTGACAGACAACTGTCTCTCGAGTTTGTTTTTCTATGTAATAGTGTAAAGAATTAATGTTTTTCTGTGAGGTATGCCTATGTTCAATCATAGCTAGTTGATGTTGAGTAAATTACTAAACAATCTTAATCTTCAATTCTCTCCCTGTTAAATGGGGATAAGCATGTCTATCAGTATGTGAAAAGGATTAAGTTAGATTTATCAAGGTAAATATTTTATTTTTAATTTAAAAAAGAGAATATAAATGTCTGGAACAGTCATTTATGTAAAGTTATTAGATTAATATAGGATGAATAAACAGCTATTGTTCTGGAATTAGGGGATCATCAAATCTGCTGTATTTAATTAAGACTGCTAACAAAGAAATATAACTTGAAGTGGGTTCATGAAGAAGATAAGTGAAACTAAATGCGTGAGGAATAAAGATGAAAGAATATCTGTAGAGAGACAAGCATACTCAAATTAATGGAGTAAAAAAATTGCATGTATTTCTTAATACTCTGTTATAGGTTGGTTTACTCTACAAGCAGACTCCAAGGTAGAGGTTAGAGCATGGGGCATCTGTGAGGGAATGCCTTTGGAACCAACACCTGTGGTGGGCAAGAAAAGAAGCAGGATTTGTTTGAGAAAGAGGTTGATCTTGATTCATTCCCAACAGTAGACTTAACCAACCTTACAAATAGTTTGAACCTGGTGCAGAGCTTTGGAGTTGTCCTATGCTGAAGGAGGAAAGGGGCAAGATTTTATTCACCTGTGTCAATCCGTCACTGGATACCATTGGCCAGTGAAAAGAGGTGCGACTTTGGACAGGGAAAATATCCCCGGGGAAGCAGTACTGAAAGGGACTAACATCTGAGGGTCATTTTGTGTCACACTCGCAGCGAACAGGGACTGATAACTTTATTCTGGAAGGGGGATTTGGCGACACGTAAGAACCCACATATTTTCCGAGGCTGTTGTTTTTCCTTTTGTTAATGATAACACAGACATATTTAAATAAGAAATCATGAGTCCAAATGTATGAATATATCATGGTTTAAAACAGGATGGCATAGTTTATGTTGGAAATTAATGAGACAGATGCTAAATATATATGACTGCAACCAAGATTTACAGTTATAAAATCTGGGAGAAGAATTTGGATGTAATTCAAGTGGGCAATAGTTGTCCTCTTGCTTTCATGGTTACATTACTATACACACCAGTGGAATGCTGGGTGAGTTGCAAAACAGAATACTGGAAATCAGCTCGACAGCTCTAACAATAATGCAGGTGTTAATTAATGAATGTGAGCCTGGGATTGTTGATGTAAATAATAAAAGCAGAAAAACATATGTACAAGAAACACTTTAACAACAAAGGACAGCAGGTAAGTAGAACAGAAAGAGAGAAAATATGAATGGGGTTCTTTTGTTATGTTAATAACAAGACAAATAACATTGGCACTATTAGGACATTTGTATTTTTATAGACTTTTACATTAGAAAACGAAGTTCTAATGTTGAAAATTTCATTATCAGGAACTTGTGGAAAAATTCGCATATTTGCAAAGCCAAGGGTTTTTTTAAATAGCGTAATGTAGATAAAGTTCTACAATAACTGCGTATGGGTGGTATATCAATCAATTGTCCTTACAATACACTTAGAACAGGCAAGACCTGAATTAATTAGTTTTAGAGGAAGACACCAGTAGATACTAACAACCTGTCCCTAAGCTATGTGCTTGGGGTTGTATAGTTGGGTTTGTGTTGCTGCTGAGCAGGTACAACCCTTTACCTCCTATAAACTCCTCTTCCGTTGGGCAGTAGAGCAGCCACAGAAAGGCCAGAGGAGGTCCTCTAGCCCATGGGTCTCAGACAGCGTCCTCTTTTGTTCTGATTTCAGAGTGGTATAGGCATAACCCAACTCTGGAACAGGCGCTTCTGAAAGAGTTCCATTGATCTAAGATGCCCTGAAGTCCCTTACTGCAGTTCATGCATTCTCCTGCCCTATCCAGTCAGACAGTGAATTCATAGGAATTTTCTCTACCATTAAAATGACAAAATGAACTTGTGTTGAATTGAATATATTTTTCCCACATCATATTTTTAGAAAAAATGATGAAACAATTTATGGAAAGGTTGTTACCATAGCCAAGGAAGCTTCAGGAAGCTAAATAATGCATTGAGTTCAGGCGATTATTAATGATCAGCTGGAATTTTATGAAGAACCAGTGAAACTTGGTTTATTTTCTAATTATCTTTATGGCTAAGAAATAATAATAATGGGGAAAAAAGAAAAGAAGACTAAAACTAAATCAATGCAAACATAACCCTCATGATTCCCTGATTTTTAGACTAAGTTGAAATCAGTGAAGACGAATGAATGATGCTCTTGAAAGAAGATGCTGATACTATATTCTCCTTCAGTATAAAAGGTGAGAGCCGGGCGCACTTAACACACGTGTCAACGGGGAGGCAGTTTAGATGTTCCTATTCCTACAGCAGTCCTCAGACAATGACATATGAAAATGTATTGACTTGAAAGCAGAAATTAATTAAAACTGAGAAATTCATAAACGTGGCTGTTGAAGCATTCTCCAGGGCCACTGCCTTTCTGCAAAGTTTCTTCAGGTTCTCTCTCTGGGTG
Organism: Tonatia bakeri; assembly: GCA_004024845.1. Taxonomy (NCBI): domain Eukaryota; kingdom Metazoa; phylum Chordata; class Mammalia; order Chiroptera; family Phyllostomidae; genus Tonatia; species Tonatia bakeri. The sequence goes on from PVIA01000813.1 coordinate 297,994, forward strand.
ATACTCCCTCTCTGACAACTTAGTGTGACTGAAATGAATGTCACAGGCAGCTCTGAGGCTTACCTTTTCTCGTTACCTGTTCAGGTAATCAGTCAGAGAACAATGTGAACGCTGTAGCCTATGTCAGTTAAATTAGGTCAAAAGTGTAACAGCTGTGGGAGAAAAAAAGAAGATCAGACAGTAAAGCGAAAGCCCAAGACACCGGCGCACCTTATGGTGTGAGAAAACAATTCACTACACAATTTCTAGAGAGAATAAGTTCACAAACTGTTAAATACTGTTTTCCTTTGGGTACAATTTTAATTAAAAGAGCAGCATGGATGCAGATTTTAGATCGTCACTATTCAAATAGCTGAGAAAGCTGTTTGAATTTTAAAATCTCAGAGTATGTCATTTTAAAGATATTTCTTGCATGTATTTGAATATGATTTGTGAGCAACACTTGTAAGATCACAGGAGAACAACAACAGCAATAAAAAATCCGGAGTAAGGTTAGCATGTGTATGATGCTCTGTGCGGAACCACTGGAGTCTGGCTCCCTTAGGTCTCAATGACATTAGTCGTTTGCGGAGAAATTGATAATGATAAGCATTCTAAAATGGCTATAAAATAACCTAATCGAATGTCTTGTTTCTTTGTGAATCAGTTATCAAACAAAGATAAATTGAATAATCACAAATTAAGTCATCTCAAGGATATTTTTAGGAATCAGCTATGTAGATAACTGGTACTGAGGAAGAGAGCATAAAACAAAATGAAAACAAATTGAATTGCTTTCATTATTGGACACTTGGAATTATTTATAAAACTACAAATAAGAAAGTGACTTTTGTTGAATAATATGTTTCCAAGGGACTGAAAAAAAAGCATCTTAGTCATAATCTCACAGAGTTCTACTTGGTTTTACTTTCATATAGTCCTTTTGAAAATACTCCATCTAGAAATAAATCATGCCACTGGCCACTAAACATAGGCTTTATTATTTTCAGTTTCCAGAAGTTTCACTATTATGCCCAGAGCAATATTTATCATTTCGAAAAATGTATGTAAGCATTTAATTTCATGTATATATTACAGAGCTTTCCTTGTTATTTCTTTGATATCATTGCTAGCAAAAGCATTTTCTACAATGGAAAGTGTAGGTAGTCAAAAATTTATTTATATAAATTATACACATACATAAACTAGGCATACAGATTTATGTTTTTTGTGACCCTTTTAACTCTGTGTACTTGCTGTTAAGTTGTATATTTTTCCATAGGAGCACGTAACTCATGAGAAAATGACTAACATTGAAAACTCAGTTAAGTCTCAAAAATAGGCATTAGTTCTCAGACATGCCTTTCCTTTTGGGAAATCAAAGTTTTTATTGCTGGATAAATTAATGCTTCACATGTATGAATACAGATGCTGTTTGCAAATTTGTCACAATCTGTCTTCCAGCAGAAGAATTTATACTGTATACAGTAATAGAAAACAGAAAACTGCATATTTCACTAAATTGCAGCTGTGTGTGGAAGATTTATGTGATTATTTTTTGTCAGTGAAACATGTCGTGAAACACCCATGTATTTCACTGGAGTGTTGTAAATGGACTGGGTGTATTTGTTTTAAAAATTATTCTACATTTATTTTACACAATATATAATGCCCTTATCACTTTAAAAAGAATAAGCATATTAAATCTGTTCAGAGTAATTTCATTATTTCAAAAGCTAGTTTATATTAAAAACACTGAACAGAATTTTAACTTTCAACTTTAGAAGAGTACCCGTATGATTTTTCCATCCAAACATTTTTTAGATCTTGAAAATGCGTCAACACCCAACAAAATGAATTGTAAATGTATTCAACATGCAGTGAAGTTGATTATTATTGGTCACTAAACCTGAACACTGCAAGCCCCCATGGAAGCACTGTATGGGGAATTATCTGAGTGTCTATGTCATTATGTGGGCACGTGTGAAACTCTCCGAGTCTTTTTGCATACATTGGTTATGTCTTGTTTATTATTATGTGGAAAAAAATATTAATATTATATAATATGGTTCATGGCGCTGGAGGAATGAAAAAATCTGCTTTTGATTAATATTCTAAACCAGAAGAGAATAGTCTCTTTCCAAATAAATTTGGTAATTAACCCTTATCCAATCCCCCATAATATTAATCTATAGTTGAAACTGATGTCACTAGATCATCGACCCAACCATGACCTGATATCCATGAAGCATTATAACTAGAGAGGCAATAACAAAGTCTTTTCCAGAGTTTGAAAGAACAACAACAACAACAAAATATAGGTCATTATTTAAACTTTAAATCAAACTGAAGTCAAGCTTTCCAAAAATTAATTATTAATGGGCAGTTTGAGAGGAAACTTTTTGGGAAAGCTGAAAAAATAAATTGGGTCATAAATATTTCTTGCACTCATATCTAACAAAATAAATTAAAAATAGCAGTGAAGAAAAGAATGCACCGGCGTCATGCATATGAAGAATGGTGCTGCCTCGTGCCGGAGGGCTGCAAAGGTGGCAGAGAGACACTGCAGACTGTTGGAGAGAGGAGGCTCCGCTCCCAACCCAACCCCATTCCCCAGAACAGACATTAGAGTCAAAAACAAAAATCCTGAAAGGTTTCATTATGTCCATAATTTGAATAACAGTGAATCATCAAGCTTCCTTATCTTTTTTTTTTCCTGTAACCTTGGGGCAGGAGGGGAGGTGCCAGGTGGGAGAGGAAACTGAGCAAACAGGGCTGTAAGCAATTTTGCTTTCAGTGATGAAAACGTAGGATACAGAGTATCACCACCATGAACCGGGAAAAATAATTCGTAACTCTGAGTATTCTTTTATGGAAATGAGGTAGAAATCATAGCAGACTGAACCACACTATTCATTTAACTTATCCGAATCACCTCTGCCCTTCGGAAAAGGCTCTATTTGGACCATAGAAGAGAGGCATAGGTAGAGAAATTGGTCTCAGAAATATGTAAGGGGAGACAAATGGATTCTGATAAATGTATCTTAACAGTCAAGCACAAGCAAGATGTGGGCTATGACATGACAACTATGTGCACAAAGCAAAGGAACAGCAAAAGCAAAAGTAACAAGGCCAAGATGAAGAGGGAGATAAAAAAAATTTGGAAGAGAAAAAGGAGGAAAAGAGTGGCATAAAATATATAGCATGAAAAACACAAAAAAATAATCACTTTTTGAAGAAATGATGACCCAAAATAAGAAACAATGTTTGATGAGAGCTTTATTATATAAATGGAAATAGTAAGATAATTCAATCTAACAATAATTCACAAACCACAGTAAAAACAATGCAAAAAACCTGGAATAAAAGGGAAGACCATGCAGCAAAACAAACAAAGGAAACTGATATCAGCATAATGAAACTAATAAATATATCAGACAAAGCTAGAGGAAATAATATTCAAATTACTGACATCAAGGATTTGAGATAATAGTGAGTGCACATGAATATTTTTGAGCAATTAAGGTAATAAAGCAGCAATGTAGATATGCGGGTAAATAAAGATAACCACATAAAGCTAGAACAGCTAAACAGAAGCAAAACTCATTCAATTTTTTTAAAGATTTTATTTGTTTATTTTTACAGAGGGAAGGGAGGGAGAAAGAGAGAGAGAGAAACATCAATGTGTGGTTGCTGGGGGCCGTGGCCTGCAACCCAGGCATGTGCCCTGACTGGGAAATGAACCTCCGATGCTTTGGTTCACAGCCAGCACTCAATCCACTGAGCTATGCCAGCCAGGGCAAATTTTTTAATAAAATAAATTTAGCTACAATATAAATCCATTAATTAGTAGTGTGAAAGAGAACAAAACTTCCCAGATGCATGAGGTAGGACCACAGAAAGCATTTATTGTTTTAGTCACAATGATTAAAAGGTTATTTTGAATTCTCCTGAAGTAATTTTCTGACAATAAAATTTATTCAGCCTAGAGAGAAACTAAAATTTTAAAAAGTAGACGAAGAATAGCCAGATACGCAGTTTTGAAAAAGAGGGCAATAATTATATCTGATACTGCACCAAAGCTCTACAAGAGAGACGTGTTCAAAGACCAGGTGCAATGTGAAGACACGTCAATGAACCTCTCAAGTTATGTTACTGTGAAGTCCCCTGGGCTGTCTTGCACTGATCCCAGGCATGATTCTGTAACACCACGCATTGATCATTTGGAAAATATGGGTTTCACAGAGCTACATAGGTCTTAAAAATAGTTACATTTTATTATAGAATAAAAAATAAATCCATCAGCTCTGCCTTGTTCTTATCAGAGATATCTATAAAAACTAGGATATTGTCAGATTCACAGGGGTGGATACAAAGTTTCTACAATTCTTATTTTTACTTGAAACCTGGAATTTTATCCAGAGCAATAAATATTGTCTGTTTTCTTGATTTCTTTGAGTAACAACCTCTCATTCACCATTTTTGAGAAAATGTCCCCTAAATGTCTAAGCCTGAATAAGCATATTTTGTCTGTCAGTAATGCTTTCATATAAAAATATTGTTCTAAGAAAGACAAATACCATATGATTTCATTCATATGTGGAATCTTATGAGCAAAGTGAACCAATAAGCAAAATATACAGACTCATAGATGGAGAGCAGGCTGACAGCTCTGGGGAGGCGTTATGGGGCAGAGGGATTGAACAAAAGGGGAAAGGACTCAAGGATGTGGACACCAGTGTGCTGGTTGCTGGGGGAGGGGAGTATAAGGGGGATAAATGGTAATGGAAAAATACAATAAAAATAAGAAAAATAACTAAACATTGATTAAAAGTAAACAAGATAAGAATTATTATAAAATACTGTTCTATGAAAAATAGGGCTAGTTTAGTCACAACTTAAGCACAAAAAAGGCTTTCATTGAGATAAATGGGATATTCAATATACTCCTCTTGCAAAAATATTCTGCTATAGTGAGGTGGCTTTTTCTTTAAAAATGTGCACAGTGGTGAAGAATACAGAGACTGTAAGTACTGTTTGGTTACAAAGCCTTAATTTGTGCTACAGGGTCAGCAGTTTTTCTGATCCTCACTTTAGCATCATCAGGGCAAAGGGTCAAAGAGTAGAAAAGGCAAATATTGTGTCTGTATCACAGTGTAAATTGTTTTGACCATGCATATTCCTAAAAAGGATTCCAGGGGATATGCAGGCATTACAGACCAGACTTTAACAACTAGTGATTCATTTTATTTATGTACCCATTAATCTATATATAAGGGATTAAGATATAGCTAAAATGATAGCCTTATAAATTTAATGGTTATTTCTGCTTGGTGAGATCTGAGGTGGCCTTTATTTTCTTCTTTGTACTTTGTTATACTACTTGAATTATGCATAATAAGTAATATTTTTAAAAGATAATATGTTCTGAGAATGCAGAGATTCATTGCTTAAAAATGACTTTGAATAAGGGAAATAATGAAAACAAAGATGTAGTAATTAAGGTGAAGCAGTGGGAAATGATTATTCTAAAAAAGACAAGACTAAATGGAACAAGGGCAATTTGAATGTGCAAAACAGATACCAAACCAGAGAAAACATAAGGGATTGCGTACGAGGAATGACTTCTCCTTGCTTAACTGAGAAAGGACTGGAGACCAGAATCGCCCGTACCTCACTTATCTCTCGGCACACAGTAACTTTACATCATTCTCACTATGAGGTATTAGCTCAGTCATTCTAACAAAAAGTTTTTGTTGTCATTTCAAAGACTGTGGCAAAAAAAAAAATTCTGTCAAATTATGGTGCCCACAGTGAGCGAAACAATTTGATTTTCCTTCACATAGTAGCCTCACTTTCCTCCCTCCTCTTCCCCACCCCCACAGGCCATAATCACACACAGAAACTTCACCAAATTAGGTTTAAATCAGTATATTTGTTTGGGTGTAAAACATATAAATGTCAGCATTAGATTTCCTTTTATTTTGCCAAAAAATAGCATGTTACTTTCTTTGCAGAAAATAAATAGAAAAAGATGCAGCATTCATTTTATTTGCAGCAAACAGGAAAAAAATACTATTGTAAATGAGTTTGAGTTGTGCCTAATTTACAGATAGACCCAATTTAGTAACTTAGTAGATTATTTTTACAATTTGTTTCAACAGTTGCATCTCACAGAATTCTTAAGATCCCTCTTGTTTTCTGGTGTCATCCTTTTAGTAACAGAGATGAAAACTGGAACCTGACATTTTTCAACTGTGAAGTACTGGATCCAATTACTCATAGCAACTAAAAGCAGAGTTTATTTTAATAGGATTTGCAGTAAAACAAGGCATATATAAATCAGATGCATAGGCAAAGACTTTTTCATCTTTAATCATTAAGCTACCAGTACAAATTGAGCCCTGAAGTTATTTCATTCCCAAAGGAGATCAGAGACATAAAGAATTC